>JARBWK010000007.1:39944710-40115591 GCA_030556195.1 Anolis apletophallus | reverse complement strand
GAACCATCACTTGCTATGTTTTCGTACTGTTGTGTTTCCAAAACATCCTAATTCATTTATTTCAAGATCTTTTGAAGATACTGCACACATTTTTTAAAATCATGTCAGAAGTGACTTGAGAAACTGCAAGTCGCTTTTGGTGTGAGAGAATTGTCCCTCTGGAGAGATGTTGCCCAGGGGACACCCAGGTGTGTTTTCATCCTGTGGGAGGCTTCTCTCATGTTCCCAAATGGCTGACAGATGGGATCTCACCCCATCTCGTGGATTCAAACTGTCGACCTTCAAGTCAGCAGTTCAGCCAGCACAAGGATTTAATCTATTGCTCCACCACAGCTCCCTGCACATAACTGGGTTGATTTCTTCCAATAGAAGAAGGGAGGGCCAATTTAGGCACTGCTGTACAAGGTTGGGTTATGCCACTGCCATCATGCTTGATTATTACTAACTGGAGCAAGTTACAGGGAGTGGTCAACCCCCTGATTAAACAGCTCTACTGGCTGCCAATGAGTTTCCGGTTTCAATTCAAGGTGCAGGTGATTACCTACCTACAAAGTCCTAATTGGTTCAGGACCTGCCTATTTTCGTAATTGCATCTTCTCCTATGAACCAACACGAGCCCTAAGATCATCTGGGAAGACCCTCCTCTCACTTCCACCTCCATCTCAAGCATCTTTGGTGGGGATAAGGGAGAGGGCCTTCTCGGTGGTGGTCCCCCAACTCTGGAATTCTCTTCTTAGGGAGATCAGATTGTCCCCTACCCTGTCCTCCTTCCACAAGGACCTAAAAACATGGATGGCTGTACCTTTGATTAGGAAGTTCCAAAGAGATAGAGATAGAGGCGGGGTATAAAAATACAGTTATTATTATGCCTGCCCTCTCCGTTGGCGCCCCCTTGTGGGGGAGAGGCTTGCGTACCCTAATGAAGTTGTGAGCTATGCTGGCGGTGGCATAATAGCCACCAGTAGGGCCTCCCATGCCACAACCGAAGGGTCTGACAAAGAGCGCCAAAGGGCAGGATGGGCTCTCTAGCCTTTTGGCAACCATCCTAGAAGGAAAACTCTGATTTCAAACCCTGACAGATGGTGCTCGTTTAACTCTGTAAGATCAACCATCTAAGAGAAGGAAACTCAAACCAAACCTATGACCTGAGCACCTCACTGCCACCGTCCAAGCTTGCTAGGCCCCTGCAGACGAACCTTTGGTTTAAAGCAGTGGTTCCCAAAGTGGGCGGTACCACCCCCTGGTGGGCGGTGGGGCGATCTAGGGGGGCAATGGAAGGCCCAGGAGAATTTCAGGGGTGCTGAACCCCTGTAAGGGGGTGGTGGGGACGGTGGCATGAGCCAGGTGACAGGGTACCATCTAACTCTGTGTCTCTCTCTCTCTTCTTCCCTCCTCCTGCTCCCTCCTCCTCCTCTCGCCAAGCAAGGGATAATAATAATAATACCGTTGGGGTTCCCTTCCAACTGGTTGAGTCTTATAACAATAATAATAATGTCCTTCAACATATTTAGTGGAACATGGATTCAGTGTGGTAACCAATTGATTAACAAAAAAAGAAACCGATTGCAAAATTGTCATTTGTGATGATTTGAGATTACCACTGACGAAAATAGAGCCGAGGATAGCTACATTGGTAGCAGCATTCCAGGTTCATCCTTCTCATTAAGATGATTTTGAATGTTTTAACTTTTTTGTATTACCTTTCTATTCTAAGTTCAATAAATAGTTTCATAATTTCAAACTTCATTGTTTCTAATTTACAACTTTCTTTATTATATTTTATGAAAAAGGTAGAAATATTAATACATATATCTTTCTGATTAATTTCTATTTGAAAAATTAAAAAAATAATTTGGGGGGGGGCGTGAGTACATTTTTTTCTGGAAAGGGGACGGTAGGCCAAAAAGGTTTGGGAACCACTTAGGGTTCCCATATGTCCCGTATTATACGGGACATCCTGTACTTTGGCCCGTTTTTGGGTGTCTTGTATTTACAGCTGCTGTCCCTTATTTTTTGCTCCTCCTGAGAGAGAGAGAGCTGAGAGAGAGAGGGAGCGCGCAGGACGGGGACATCACTTCTGGCGCGCCACACGCTCTGCTTATTGGCGGAGCGGAGTCCCTGCCGGCGTCCCTCCTTCCGGACAAACCCGCACTGGAGGAGGTGGTGCTGGAGGGGCTGGACGGCATCACCCCAGGAGCCCTCTGGGAGTGCTTGGCCGCCCGCATGCTGACCTTCGCGGTCGCGCCCCTCGGACCCCAGACCCAGGCGCTGGCTGCCAACGCCGAGGTGTCTGCCAATGCCAAGCTCCGCTTCGCCCTCCTCCCCAAGCCCCGTCCCCCGCTGCACCTCTACGACCGGTGAGCCTTGGGGCCACAGCCTCGTGTTCTAGGCCACGCATGGGCCAACTCGGGTCCTTCCAGGTGTTATGGATTCCAACTCCCACCATTTCTAACAGCCCCAGGTCCTTTCCTTTTTCCCCCATCCCTTTTCCCTAGAGCTTAAGCGGCCAAGGGGGAAAAGGAAGGCGCCTGACGCTGTTAGGAATGGTGGGAGTTGAAGTGAATAAATATTTATTTATTTATTTATGAATGAATATTTATTTATGAATGAATATTTATTTATGAATGAATATTTATTTATTTATGAATATTTATTTATTTATTTACAAAGTGTCCCTAATTTTTTGCAAAAAATCCCGCATTTTTAGGTAAATGTCCCTTATTTCTATATCAAAAGGTGGCAACCCTAGAACAACTGGTTTAAAGGGTGAGGCCAGTTGTGTGCACGCTGCGCTCCACCAGAAAAACCCAATGCACAGGCTCAAAGGACACATCTAACCTCCGAATCATCAACGCACTTGTAGAAAGTCAGCTAACTGTCCTTGTGAGAAGCAGATCAAGCAGACTACTTTCAAATAAGGAATAAAACAGAAAATAAATAAAGGAGAAAGAAAGGAGCACTGGCAAGTTCCTGGGGTAAATTTGTTGTTTAGATTCTAGTATTGCTTTAGGTCTTTGTTAGTAGCTGCAAAAAGCAGTTGTTTTTCCCTTCCAAGTTGCCGTAAGCACATCCCTTGAAGGGGTTGGGCCTGCTACAGCAGCTCCCAGCTGACTCACATCCTGCCAGGTGGGAGGAGTTAGCCTAGTTTCTGTTTTTTAAATCAGTCAGCTAACTGTCCTTGTGAGAAGCAGATCAAGCAGACTACTTTCAAATAAGGAATAAAACAGAAAATAAATAAAGAAGAAAGAAAGGAGCACTGGTAAGTTCCTGGGGTAAATTTGTTGTTTAGTTTCTAGTATTGCTTTAGGTCTTTGTTAGCAGCCTATCGGCGCGCGATAGAGCATAAACTTGTAACAAGTCGGAAAAAGAAATATCCAAAGACCTGTAAAAAATAAATAAAGTAAATTAAGACCACAACAAAACAGTTGATCTACACAAAACATATTAATCAGAACTGGAGGTAGTCAGCCAGCAGTGGGAGGGGGTTCCCAGTGTTTTGCATCAAGTGTCACATGTATGACTATCTGCCTGCCGGGCAGAAGTGGTGGGTGTGCCTTCACTGCAGTGAGCTCCTGGCTCTCAGGGAACGTGTTTCTTCCCTTGACGCCAAGGTAGCAGACCTGGAGAAGCACAGAGAGGAAGTGAGGCTGGAGGATAAGATCCCCAGAGATGCAACAGGAGCATCCCACTCCGTGATGAGCAGCCCTCCAGCTGCCTTGGAAAATGGGTGTCTTGGGCAGGGAGAACATCAGTCTGAGGGAAGGGACCGGCTCCCTCAGTTGGGACCCCTTCCTCAGAGGCTGTGCCCATATCTTCGTGCATCGAAGATACTTCTCGACGGGTGGTAGGAGGTGGGCTTCTTGTAGTAGGTGATTCAATTGTCTGGAACATAGAAAGCTGGGTTTGTGGTGGACGTGATGATCGCATGGTAAATTGCCTGCCGGGTGCAAAGGTCGCGGACATTACGAGGCATCTAGATAGGCTGGTAGATAGTGCTGGGGTGGAGCCAGTGGTCGTGGTACACGTTGGTACCAATGACATTGGGAAGGCTAAGCGGATGGTCCTGGAAGCCAAATTTAGGTTGCTAGGTAGAAGATTAAGGTCCAGGACCTCAAAGGTAGCATTATCGGAAATGCTACCTGTTCCACGCGCAGGGACAGCCAGACAGGCAGAGCTCAGGAGCGTCAATGCGTGGATGAGGCAGTGGTGTCGAGAGGAAGGTTTTAGATTTGTTAGGAACTGGGGAACATTTTCAGGAAAGCCAGACCTGTACAAAAGGGACGGGTTACACTTGAACGAAAATGGAACCAGACTGCTGGCGACTAATATTAAAAAGATTTCAGAGCAGCTTTTAAACTGATTCCTAGGGGAAAGTCGACAGGAGCTGGGCAGCTTCCGGTTCGAGAGCGTGAAATGCCAAGTATGGAGGACGAAATCCATACACAAATGGCTGAGTCAACAGAAAAGATTGATAGTAGTAGTCGAGAGGTAGGACATGGTAGGCCTTCTACAAATTCTCACAAACAGCCAAAGTTGAAAGTGCACCAGAGAAATAAATATAAATGTCTGTACGCAAATGCTAGAAGCCTTGAACAAAAATAGGGAGTTGGAATATTTGGCAAAAGAAAAAAAATACTGATATTATTGGCATAACAGAAACCTGGTGGACGGAGGAAAACAAATGGGACACAAAGATTCCAGGTTATAAACTGTACAGGAAAGTCAGGAGAGGGAAAAATGGTGGCGGTGTGGCCCTGTACATAAATGAAGAGCTAGAATCTCATGAATTAGAACTTCAAGAAATTTCAAACTCACCTACAGAAACATTGTGGATAAAAGTCCCAGGACAAAAAACTAATCTAGCACTAGGGATCTGCTATCACCCTCCCAACCAAACTCCAGAGGCAGACTGCTATCTGGAAAATGAAGTTAAACAGGCCTAAAAAAGAAATGCATTAGTCATAATGGGGGACTTCAACTATCCCCAAATAGATTGGCCAAATTCTTGTTCTACGCATGAAAGAGAGACAAGGTTCCTCGACATGCTAGCTGATTATTCCCTTGAGCAGATGGTCATGGAACCAACCAGGGACAGGGGATCCTGGACTTGGTGCTAACTAATGAACAAGATCTCGTTCAAGATGTCCTTGTAACTGAGCCCATAGGTACCAGTGACCATAACACAATAACCTTCAACGTAAGTTTGGATAGCAAACTGTCAGTGAAAACTAACACGGAGACATTAAACTTTCACAAAGGGAATTTCACCAAAATGAGAAAAATTGTAAAGAACAAACTAAAAGGAGCAGTAAAAAAATCAAATCCCTCCTAAATGCTTTGAAACTGTTTAAAAATACCTTAAAACAGGCCGAACTAAAATGCATTCCAATAAAAAGAAAGAGGCATGGAAAGTCCAAAAGGACACCAGTATGGCTTACAAATGAAGTAAAAGATGTGATTGGAAAGAAGAAAAACTCATTTAAGAAATGGAAGGCTCTTCCTACCGAGGAGAACAGAAAGAAACACAAGCTCTGGCAAACTAAATGCAAAGCAACAGTCAGGAAAGCCAAGAGAGATTTTGAGGTACACATAGCAAAGAATATTAAAAAAACCAACAAAAACTTCTTTAAGTACATCAGAAGCAGGAACCCAACTAGAAAAGCAGTTGGGCCACTCGACGACAATGGTCAGAAAGGGAAAATCAGCGAAGACAAGGAGATTGCTGAGCGGCTAAATGACTTCTTTGCCTCCGTTTTCACACAGGAGGACAGACAACATATGCCTACAGCTGAGTCAGTTTTTTCAGGGAGGGAATTAAAAGAATTAAAACAGATAGAGATAAACAAGGAGGATGTTCTCATATGCCTTACTAAACTAAATGTCAACAAATCACCAGGTCCAGACGGCATCCACCCCAGAGTTCTTAAGGAACTCAAGTGTGAAATTGCTGAACTTCTAGCTAAGATATATAACCTTTCTCTAAGATCAGGCACTGTACCGAGGACTGGAGGGAGGCAAATGTAACACCGATCTTCAAGAAAGGATCCAGAGGTGATCCAGGAAATTATAGACCAGTCAGTTTAACCTCAGTTCCAGGCAAAGTGATGGAAACCATTATTAAAGAAAAAATTACTAGGCACATAGAAGAACAGGCATTGCTGAAAGAAAATCAACATGGTTTCTGCAAAGGCAAATCATGTCGTACTAACTTGTTAGAATTCTTTGAGGGTGTAAATAAACACATAGATAAAGGGGACCCAATTGAGATTGTTTACCTTGACTTTCAAAAGGCTTTTGACAAAGTCCCTCACCAAAGGCTCCTAAATAAGCTCTTCAGCCATGGAATCAGAGGACAGGTCTTGTCCTGGATTGGAACCTGGCTAAACTGTAGGAAACAAAGGGTGGTAATAAACGGACATTTCTCTGGGTGGAAAGAGGTGAGAAGTGGCGTACCCCAAGGTTCAGTTTTGGGTACTTTTTAATTTATTCATTAATGATCTGGATGTAGGAGTGAATTCTGAGGTAGCAAAGTTTGCAGACGACACTAAATTGTTCAGGGTAGTTAAAAATGAAACTGATTGTAAAGAGCTCCAGAAAGATCTCTCGAAATTGAGTGAATGGGCAACAAAGTGGCAAATGCATTTTAACCTAAACAAGTGTAAAGTCATGCACATCGGGGCAAAGAACCCCAACTACACCTACCAATTGATGGGGTCAAAGCTTTCGAGACAAACCAGGAAAGGGATCTTGGGGTTTTGGTGGACAGCTCAATGAAGATGTCAACCCAGTGCGCTGCAGCAGTGAAAAAGCAAATTCTATGCTTGGCATGATCAGGAAGGGAATCGAAAATAGGTCAGCAAATGTTGTATTACCTCTCTACAAATCTATGGTAAGGCCACATTTGGAGTACTGTGTACAATTCTGGTCTCCGCACCTTAAGAAGGATATAACGGAACTGGAAAAAGGTACAGAAAAGGGCAACAAGAATTATCCAAGGGATGGAGCGGCTCCTTATGAAACCAGGTTGCAACGCCTTGGTCTTTTCAGCCTTGAAAGACGGCGTTTAAGAGGTGACTTGATCGAAGTGTATAAAATCATGCATGGGATAGAAAAGGTGAATAAAGAAAAACTATTTTCTTTGTCACAAAACACTAAGACTAGAGGGCACTCCCTGAAGCTCCAAGGTAGGAAAATTAGGACTAATAAAGGGAAATATTTCTTCACCCAGAGGGTCATTGGGTTATGGAACTCACTTCCAGAAGAGGTTGTGACAGCTGTCAGCCTGAACAACTTCAAGGCAGGATTAGACAGATTCATGGATACGAAGTGTATCGGTAGTTACTGAAAAGGACATTCAAGTGCCACCTCGGAGTTGGTTGAGGTAGGCAGGATTTCCCCTGGGTACTGGTTGTGGGGGTCGGGGAGCAGGTCAGGGTTTTGCCCTCCCTTCTGCTCGAGATCCCCGTGTACAACTGGTGGGCCACTGTGTGATACAGAATGCTGGACTAGATGGGCTGAGGTCCGATTCAGCATGGCTCTTCTTATGTTCTTATGTTCTTAGAAAGCGTGGGATGAGTCCTTCCCGAATCTTCATTCATGAAGAAAAGCCAATAATAATAATAAATGATAAAATAATATAATAAAGATTATGCCTGCAAGTAATGTCTTTCAGTCCGGTTTTTTCTGTGCACCCTTTTTGCCCTCCTGCCTTTGCCACCATCAGCAGTTCAAAGAGCTGTAGCCTTCAGCAGATCAGATCCATTTCTCGCCCCCTTGGAATTAGGTTACATTCTCCTTGAGCCCCAGTATTCTCCCTTTGGAAGCTTCTTTGAGAAGATGTTGACCTCATCTGAAAGACTGTTTCTTTTTATCATTCATCACACCTCCTTAGAAAGATCTTTTCTTACAGGATTTGCACAGTGGTTAACTGCAAGGTAAGGCTGTGCCTTTTGTCATCATTAAAAAGACGGAGATTACCATAACAATGTGGTAGATGGCACCGGGAATGAGATCTCTCTCATCTTGACACAGATTCATCCCAATATCCTTTATCCTTCAGTTGAACTGCTAATTAAACCATCTCTCACAGATATCTAACAGTTTTCATATGCATGGTAAAATAGGTTCCTATATTTGGAGGGTGTCAGCTCCTTTTGATTGTTGATTTGCTCATCAAAATTGCCATCCATTGTTGGCTTGTTTTTTTTTTTTGCTGGATTGAAGACACTTAAAGATTGTACTTTGAATTCTACGGCACACAGGGAGAGAATACAACGAACGGGGAACGTTCACAATTAGTATTGCAACTTCTCACTTCCTCTCTGAGGCCTTGGCTCCAGCTGGAAAGGAAAGAAAAATAAATTCTCCGAGGCGGTTTTCATTGATTGTGTCAGCCTCAACTATAAGTCAGCTTGCCATAACACAGTTTGTATAGGAACATAACCCAGCAGAAAAGCCATTTCAAATTCAGTGGTTATTAAAAATGCTAATGTTATTCAATAACCAGTTTTACAAGTTCTGGGAAAGCCAATTAAAATTCCAGAAGATAAGATGTCTTGGTGACTTCATTGGACAGGTCAGCCAGAACTGCTTTATCAGCCATCTGTTCTTAGGGTGATAAAGATTTTCAATTGCTGTCCTGAACCTTAAGACTTTGTCATAATTATGAGAGGAAATATGATTTTGATCCTATTAGTGTAAGGTAGAATGACTTCTATTTTATTTTGAGTGGAGCAAAGACATATTAATTCCAGGTCTCTTCAGCTGCTGTTGTGCCAGAATGTTGGTTGTGAATTATGGAATTCTTTAGTCTTCCTATGGTAGGTAACAGTGCTCCTTGAAGTCATGCTGGCCACCGGGCCTGGATTACCCATAAGGCCAACCTAGGCCATGGCCTAGGGGTGCAAGCCTAGGGGGGCGCCGAATCACGGGCCCCCAAAAAATGTTGAAACAAATAAATTCACCGTAACCGGCCCCTGGGGTCTCTCCCAACTCAGCGACACGTGCCCCACAGGGATGCCCCCTGCTTCCCTCCCTCCCGTGTTCCTGCCCATCCGCAGGAGCAGACAGGGGGCCAGCCTTCCGAGCGAGTGAGTGAGCAAGAGAGTGAGCGAGCATGAGACCTGTGCGTGCCCCTGCTCCCTCACGCACGCTTCCCCACACCTCTGCCTCTGCAGAGCCAGAAACAACCTTTTTTTCTGCCCCAAAATGGGTGGGTGGATGGGTGAGTGGGCTAGCTTTCTAGCCATTTGGGAGGGTCCCTTTTCGGTTTCCTCATTTTCCCCGGCGGCGCTGACAGAGAGAGAGAAAAAGAGGAGGGGCCATGGGCGGGGAAGGTGGCACCACTGGCCGCTTTGACCTCATGTCTTTTTTCCTCCCCTGTTTCCTCCTGCTATTTATTTATTTATTTCTTGGGCTTCTATGCCGCCACTCCCAGGAGGCTCGGGGCAGCTCACAAACGCTGGATAAACAGAATAAAACAACATATTAACAATTTAAAACACGGCGAATAAAACACAATATGACACAACGGAGTTTAAAAACCTGGTGTGTAGGCACAACACCACAGGTAATGGATACAAGCGTCACCCCCGCCCCCATCTCCCTCCCTCACCCCGTCCTCCCCACTCCCCTCCCTTTGGTTCTTTCTTCTCCCTTCGCGCTTCAGAGGCTAGCCTTTTAAATGCCTTCCTCGAGGTGGCCCAGCCCAGCCCCTGGCTCTCGGCTGCCCGGGACACTCCTCCTTCCGCCTGGCCATGGGAAGTGCCTGCCAGAGCCTCCTGGTGGCCTTGGCCTTCCTGCTCTGCTGCCCGGCCGGTAAGGAGGGGGCCCGGCCCTTTCCGGGGGGGGGGCATGCGGTAAAGGTTGGCTTAAAAGGGGCGTAATTCCAAAGTGTGGCCTAGGGCGCAAAAAGGTGTTAATCCGGACCTGCTGGCCACATGACCTTGGAGGTGTCTACAGACAATGCTGGCTCTTCAGCTTAGAAATGGAGATGAGCACCAACCTGCAGAGTTGGACACAACTGGACTTAATGTCAGGGGGGGACACTTTAAATGTCCCATTTTATTCAGTATTCACTTCCTCCTCATCCTACTGAATTGGAAGGAAAGGCTTTTCAGAGTGGTGTTGAGGTGAAAGAATAATGATGCATTGAGTTCGTCCATAGCTGCACCCATTGTAACTCACTTCTTTCCAAGGATAGAACACACATTTTAACTCATTTCTTTCAAGGGAAGCATATGCAGCCAAGGAATCAGGTGAGAGCAAGGGCAAGGGAGAGGCTGATGTCAAACTCGAGGTTGACTAAGCTCCCTCTGCAGTGACTGAACCCCCACTGACCTTCCTCTTAAAGTCTTAAACCTAAAACCTTTGTGAGCCACAGGGAAGTCCTTTGTGGGCAGCATCTGATCCATGGGCCACATGTTGTGCAAGCCTGGGTTAGAGTAAAAGATGGAGAAACCTCAGCAATGCAATGCACTCCCCAACGAGTCCTTTGTTCCTGTGTATTATAATAGTGGGCATTTAGCTAGCTGTTAAAAATAGACACTATATCTATGGATGAAATTAATTTGGTTGAGTTTATTATCTATTTTTTCTTACTCCATTACCTTAATCCACAGGGAACCTTTTTGACTCAGAGAGCCATGAAAGCAAAATATTTGGAAATTTACTTCAGTGAGAGCCATATAATATATAATATACTGTATATTTTAAGACTGAATTCAATTAAATGTGAGTATATACATACATACTATGACAAAAGGATTCCCCCGGCAGAATGACGGGACACTTCAGACCCGGCTCTGCAAAAGGCATGCTCAGGACTCTGGGAAGAAAGAGAAGACGGAAGGACTAGGATTCTTGCCATGACAGGTATGTTCTGAGGCAGCCCAGAGAAACCAATTGCTTGCCCCAATGATTTCCATGCTTGACATTGGACATGGAAATGGTGTGTGCCCCCCTCTCATCCAAACTGATGGCCAATTTACCCTTGAGTCAACCCACTGAGGTGAACTGAAGGTCTCCAGAAATAGGGAGTGAGAATAAGGTGTGCACATGTGTGTTTTTGTCTCCTTTCTGGCCGCATGAATATTGCGCTTTCAAGGAGGAATGATTATGAAGGAGGGGACTTGGGGATGACTGAGCCTTACGAGGAGGAGACACTCCATTCTGGAAACTGTCAGGGCCCCTTCAAGGCGTCAGAGCTATTTGAGCACTGGAGAAACAAGAGTTTTGGCTATACAGATATAAGAGTCCCCAGTGGCTTCTGTTAAGAAGGGTGGCACCAGGTGAAAGGAGAAAGGAGGGCAGAAAAGTGATTGTCCATTCAATCTGGCCGAGGGGAGTGGGAGGCTCCGATCTTGCAAGCCACATAAATTGAGTCTTGTGTTTAACACACGTGCTTTAGTGCCTCACCAGCATACAAACCCAAGGATGCCATAGGATATTGTCATGTCAGTTAATGTGGAATCATAGCATTATACAGGTAGACTTCTGTTAATCGAGCCTTTGACAGAGAAAGTTCTTGTTATACCTGCCTTTTTCTTTCTTATTCTGTTTCTCTGAATATTATTTTACTAGCATCAGGACTGGGAAGGTGGCGAGGGAAGACTGGACATGAAGTAATGTTTGTTATTAAATTGCAGCATCTACAGTGAACAGTGCAACAAAGTTTATGCTGGGAAAAGTGGATTTCTTTTATAGCTGGTCCTATTGGCAGACGTTGGGGCATCTAGAAGTTTTGTGCTACATTTCCCATTGGCCCTCTCCACCAAGATCAATAGAAGGAACTGGGAAAACATCTGAAGGGTCAAAAGTTTTCCACCCCCTGAAAGAACAGTTCCCTTTCATATCAAAGCTCTCTCCACCTCATTTAGTTTTCTTAAGCCCCTTCTTTACTGTCCTATATCCCACAATCTGATCTCAGATGATCTTCTTTTCCCAGATTATCTTCTTATCCCAGATTATCTTCTTATCCCAGATTATCTGGCAGTGCAGATTCATATAATTCAGTTCAAAACAGATAATCTGGGATCAGAATCTGGGATATAGGGCAGTGTAGAAGGGGCCCAAGGTTTCCTTCATTGGGGGAGAGGAATGCTTATAGCATGAAGAGTATCTGGATCTGAAGAACTACAGCAGAGTAACAGCTTTGAAAACTGATCTTGTGGATAACACTTCCAAGAAGACATTATTGAAATTTCTAAAAGCATCTCAAAACTATGGCAGAGGCCATCTGGAAAAGATCGCCCCACTCCATCCAGATTGTAGCACCATTCTGAAATATGGTCTTCCTTACCTGCTGTTTACTTTTAAAAACTACTCTACAATTGCTAATTGCATCAATGACTTCTTGTCTAGTTGAGCTTCCAGACATGTTGATTGATGGGTAAAATGTAGGTGCCATCCCCAAAAGCTATGTTCCCATTAGCAATAAAATGAAAATAAATGTTTTTGTCTGCCATAAGGGCTGTTATTATAACCCATTTGCTTCCGATAATAATGGCTTGTTTGGAAATACTTAACGCCAGGATTGAATATTAGGTAAAACTGGAACATAATTTTAAATGAAGAGCTAACAAAATTCCTCTTTTTGTACCCGTTAATTATAAGTTAAAAGATGATAAAATATAATTATTTGTTGTGTTGAGAGAAAATGTAAAAAAGCTAGCGGCTATCAAAAGTTCAATTATTTAGAACTTGGTTTTGGATTTTTCAAAGACAAAGAAAGAAAATACCTGCCACGTATCCCAAATTTAGACTAATTACAGTTTGACATGTTTTTCAAGAAGTTTGACATGTTTTTAAAAGTTTGTTGTGGAAAACGCCAATATAATTAATACCAATGCCTCAAAATGACTGTATAAAATATGGAGGAGTCCTAGACATATTTACAAATGAGATCTGGACTAAATATACTAAAGGCACTTGATCCCACTTGATCTTGTAAGCTAAACAGAGCTGGTCCTGGTTAGTAGGGTTTTCCGAGAAAAGGAATATTCAGAGGTAGGGGTTTTTTTGTTTATTTTTAGCCAGTTCTTTCCTCTGAAATATAGTCTTCATCATTTTATTTAGTATTTGTAGGTGGCAGACTATATTTCAGAGGAAGGAACTGGCAAAAAATACCCTATCTCTGAATATTCCTTTCCTAAAACCCTGTGAAATGGATGGGGTTGCCATAAACCAACTGGTGACTTGAAAGCAAGTCCGCATCCACAATTAGGGCAAAAAGAAGAAGAAGATCTTTATTAGAATCTATTTCCCCAAAATCTAAAGATTGTCACGTTTTTCATCTCTTAAAAGTCATCTTCAGGCCCGGATTACCCATAAGGCCAACCTAGGCCATGGCCTAGGGGCGCAGGCCGAGGGAGGGCACAGATCACAGACCAAAAAAATAAATAAATGTTGAAACAAATAAAAACGCAATGTATTTTTCCCACCCTCCCTAGGCCTCGCCCATAGATGTCTATGAGAGCTGGCCCTGTCCTGAAGACTACACTTCCCATCGTGCACCTCTCTCCACTTTTGCCTCCCTCCCTCAGGAGAAAGACTACTCCTCCCGGCATGCCCCGCGGGGGCTGCGGTGGGGCCCGGCCAATGGGAGGCAGCAAGGGTGGAGCCAGGGGGCATGGTCAGGTGGCAGAGAGAGTGGCAAATGCATTTTAACCTAAACAAGTGTAAAGTCATGCACATCAGGGCAAAGAACCCCAAATACACTTATAAACTGATGGGATCAAAGCTTTCTGAGACAAACCAGGAAAGGGATCTTGGGGTTTTGGTGGACAGCTCAATGAAGATGTCAACCCAGTGCGCTGCAGCAGTGAAAAAAGCAAATTCTATGCTTGGCATGATCAGGAAGGGAATCGAAAATAGGTCTGCAAATGTTGTATTGCCTCTCTATGAATCTATGGCGAGGCCACATCTGGAGTACTGTGTACAATTCTGGTCACTGCACCTTAAGAAGGATATAACGGAACTGGAAAAGGTACAAAGAAGGGCAACAAGAATGATCCAAGGGATGGAGCAGCTCCCTTATGAAATCAGGTTGCAACGCCTTGGTCTTTTCAGCCTTGAAAGACGGCGTTTAAGAGGTGACTTGATCAAAGTGTATAAAATCATGCATGGGATAGAAAAGGTGAATAAAGAAAAAAATATTTTCTCTGTCACACAACACTAGGACTAGGGGCACTCCTAAAGCTCCAAGGTAGGAAAGTTAGGACTAATAAAGGAAATATTTCTTCACCCAGAGGGTCATTGGGTTATGGAACTCACTTCCAGAGGAGGTTGTGACAGCTGTCAGCCTGGACAGCTTCAAGGCAGGATTAGACAGATTCATGGATACCAAGGGAATCAGTAGTTACTGAAATGGACATCCAAGTGCCACCTCTGTGTTGATTGAGGCAGGCAGGATTTCCCCGGGTACTGGTTGTGGGGGGTCGGGAGCAGGTGAGGGTTTTGCCCTCCTTTCTGCTAGAGATCCCCATGTACAACTAGTGGGCCACTGTGTGACACAGAATGCTGGACTAGATGGGCTGAGGCCCGATTCAGCATGGCTCTTCTTATGTTCTTATGTAGAGAGAGAGAAGACTCGTGGGGATGGCGGAGGGCGCCGAGGAGGGTCCGCCCTTCCAGCTGGGCAGGTAAGCGCCGGGGCGCCACATGACAGCGACCCGGGAGGCCCCGCCGGAGATGGAGTCACTCCCTCAGGGAGCCCTTGTCGCTTGCCTCAGGTGGCCCGCCCCCTCGGCGTCATCCCGTCCCCTCATTGGCGCTGCCGGGTGTTACTCTTCCATTTGAATTCCCGCCCTTAGGAAAGCGCTCCTGCTTCCCTTGACTCCACTATGGGGGCGGTGCTTCTGTCTTAGCGTCCTGAGTTCGAGTCCCACTTGGGGCAGAAAGCGTGACTGTGGAACTCCCTGCCACTGCATTGGGATGGCATTTTAAAAAATGGGCCTGAGCACGGTGCTGCTGTAGGTGGGTCCGGCCCAGGCGCCCCGCGAGTCCCACAGATACATCTGCGCTGATTGGCACGGGTTGTTGTCGATTTATTTGGATATTACTGATCAACTGAAATGTATTGGGCTACCTGAGTGAATTTGAGGTAAGTTGTATGATATGATTTATTTTTAGTGTGGGTCTGAGTGATGGGGGGGGGTGTGTGTGGTAGAGGTTGGTTTAAAGGGGAAATAATTCCAAAATGTGGCCTAGGGCACAAAAATGTGTTAATCCGGGCCTGGTCATCTTGCCTCCATTTTCCCCTTTCCTTGTAGGCTTGCCTCAAATATTTAGCATGGCTCCTTTATTCTATTTTGTATGCTGATGGTGCATCTCACATTCCCCTCACTCACCTTATTTCTTGTACTGCACTCTTCTATCTCTCCTTTCCTGGCCTCATCTTGAATTCTTGTCCCCTCCATTGAATTTTTCATCCTTCTGCTCAAATTGCTCACTCTCCCTGCTCTGTTCCCTAAAAATCCCATGTAGACTTAAGTGCAAATTTTGACAGAAGAGTGTCTCCACATTTTGCCCCACAATTTAGCTTCTACAAAGACCTAGAGCCGTACTTTAAAAAATACAAGCTTAGAATTTTAGAATTATGATGCAAATGTGCAGCAGGGGGTATGTCTCAAATATGATTAACATGCACGATGTGCCCCGTGAAGATCCTCACTGTTTGCCCCTAGCTCTTGGTCCCACCTTCTTCACAGACTTGGTGGCGGGGACGAGAGACAGGGCCTTCTCAGTGGTGGCCCCTCAGCTATGGAACGCCCTACCTAGGGACATTAGATAAACCTCCTCCCGCCTAACATTTCAAAAGAAAGTTAAGACCTGGCTGTTCGAGCAGGCTTTTGCAGATGGAATATAACTATTTAATTGTAATCACAGAATGATACGATGATGCAATGGAAAATGATTTTAATGATGAGACACTGGGAACTGTATTTTTTATTTTGATTGCTAATTGTTTGTTGTTTTTATCTCTTAGTATATAAATGTTTTTAATTGTATTTTATATTGTGGGCATTGGTTGCCATGTGTAAACCACCTCGAGTCGCCTTTGGGCTGAGAGGGGTGGTATAGAAATATATTAAATAAATAAATAAATAAATAAAGACTATGCAATGAGATTCAAGAGGAGAGAAAGTCTAAATTCCTGGCCAGTTAATAATTTTTTGTTTGATTCAACCATATAGTCTCCAATCTGTTCCCAGCACGGTCAGTTCACCTTACAAGTAGTTAAGATAGTTTGGGGGCAGAACAATGCATGTTTCTGAATTGTCATATGCAAAACAGAAAATTTCTAAGGACATGATTTTGTGATAAAAATTTGACTCCCTTCCCAAACAATGGACTCAACATGAATTTATTTTATTTTTACATTTTATAAGGTTTGGCAATCTCAAAAGAGCAATATTCTCACTCCTCCCATCTGGTCTCATTTCCAATGTACCCCTGCCAGGAATCTACACATTCCAAAAGAGATTAGCTCACCTTTCACAAGCAAATCCCCTCAAGGAGATTGAACAAGAAATCTGTACCCACTAAATCCAAGGCTAAAATCTATCTGTAAATCCTTCAACAAAAAAGGTTTCACTCACTGTTTCAAAACCATACATTTCTCCTTCTTTAAGAAATCCTTTATAGAACTCACATGGTCCACTTCATAACTCTTTGTGATCCCCACGTATATGTTTAATGATAAAGCTAACTAGATGCATTGGGGTGGATAACCATATCTGTGTTCACACAAACCAGGATTTATTTCTTGGAAAAAACCCAGAAAATATTATGTCTATATATATTCCCAAGAGAAAAACACTGGGAAGCCTTCCTAGGAAAGACAACACGGAGGAAACACAACTATTATGGCTTACAGTATAAATTACAGTGTCAATCAAAAGATTAAGTAGGTAATGAAATGGTCAAAAAAGGACACTAGAAATGGTGACCTCTGTTATATAAGTCAGGGCTGTCCAACTGGTGGCCTGCGGGCTGTATACGGCCCCCCAGCCCCTTCCCTATGACCCTTTTAAAAAAGAAATCGGCTGTTTAAAATAATAAAAAATATTATTATTATTGTTTTTATTTTTTTATTTTTTTTCACGGTGGAGAGGGGTGGGGCGGGGCGGGGCAGGGAGGAGGAGCAGGCTCCCTCCTCCTCCTACTCCCTCCCTTCCCCCCCTTCTGCCAATCGGCGCGCTCCGTCTTTGTGAGGCGGAGATGGCACAGGCGCCGCGGAGATGGCGCAGGTGCCGTGGAGATGGCGCAGGCGCTGCGGAGATGGCGCAGGCGCCGCAGAGATGGCGCAGGCGCCGCAGAGATGGCGCAGGTGCCTCGCCCGCCCGCCCACTGCCTCGCTCGCCCGCCGCCTCGCACGTGGTCCGGCTACTCCTGGATCCAGCGCATTTGGAAAGGTAGGCCGAAGCAGGGGGCTTAAGGGGAGATGGGGGTGGGAATATATGGTGCAGAAATATAATAATAACAATAATAAATGTATTTAATTTGGAAATAAGGGGAAGATGGGGTTGTGAATATATGGTGCAGAAATATAATAATAACAATAATAAATGTATTTAATTTGGAAATAAGGGGAAGATGGGGTGGGAATATATGGGGCAGAAATATAATAATAACAATAATAAATGTATTCAATTTGGAAATAAGGGGAAGATGGGGTGGGAATATATGGTGCAGAAATATAATAATAACAATAATAAATGTATTTAATTTGGAAATAAGGGGAAGATGGGGGTGGGAATATATGGGGCAGAAATATAATAATAATGTATTTAATTTGGAACTGAGGGCTGTTTTGCTGGGGTGGGCTCCTTTCTTCCTTTCTTCCTTGCTTTAATTCTTGCTTTTATGTTATTTATTTATATTTATTTCCCTCCCATATATATTCCCTTCCTCAATCCATCTCTCTTTGTGTGTTTCTGATATTTATTTATATTTATTTCACTCCCATATATATTCCCTTCCTCAATCCATCTCTCTTTGTGTCTTTCTGATATTTATTTATATTTATTTCCCTCCCATATATATTCCCTTCCTCAATCCATCTCTCTTCTGATATTTATTTATATTTATATTTATTTCATTCAGTTCCATTTTTTATTTTATAATTAATAATGCAACCAGTAATTGTAAGTAAATTGGAGCCCGGGGAGGGGGTGGAGCCAGTGGAGGGGGCGGGGCCAGAGCAGGGGTGGAGCTGGGGAGGGGCAGGGGCGGAGCCAGGGCAGGGGCAGAGCCGAGGGCGGAGGCAGACCCTAAGGCCCCCCAGGTGATCAGTGACCGGAATTCAGGCCCCCGGTCCGGTAGAAGTTGGACAGCCCTGATATAAGTATAAGGTAACCCAATGATGTGAGGAGAAACCGTACTCTACACTGTTATGGAATAAAGGCAGCAAGCTCTCCCTGCTAGAGTGAATGGAGCGCTAATCTATAATGCATGCAGTATATATAAGGAGGATACACAATTAGAGTGATGTAGATGAGTCAAAGTATGCACAATACAAGACATATAAAATGAGGAGGGGTCCCCCAGGGAGGTATCCCTTGGTGGTTACTTTCACATTGGATAGTTCCGGGCGAGCGGAGAGGCACTTCAGGGGAAGCTGAGGCGTGATGAGAAGATCCCAGATGGGTCGATATCGAAGTTCCGCGGAAGGAGGGTGATTTAATCCATGAGAGTGGAGAGGGTATGTAGCTGAGAGGGAGGTCCCTAGGAGTCCCCAGAGAAAACTCTCCCCAGCAGTGGTGGCGAATAACTGCAGGTGGGCGTCAAAATGCGACGCGAAGTCCTGGGCCCGCTGGGGCGATCTCCGATGGATGGATCGCAGGGCCAGAGCAGAGGAGATGCTGTGTTCAGTGTTATCGGGGAAACTGTTGCAGTCCTGATGGAATGATGACGAATTTAATGGATCAAAGAGCCGCGGTGGTGAATTTGCGTCCCGATACTGAGCAGAGGGATGGTATATCGGATTATATAGATGGAAAATCTGAATTGGGTGTGATTGATGAGTCAATATAGAGAGGTAAGCGTCCAATATATTCCAAGTAGAGATTTGTAGAGATGACGAGACACCAAAATGAAGGAAACTGTACCAAGTTTATAAGTCAATTTCAAAAGAGTTTTATATAATAGTAAGCCTGTAGATGCAGTTCAACGTATGATCTATTAACATCATATCCAAATGGAACATGGTTTGGCAATCATAAGTGGTGCAGAATCCACAGTACAGAGAAGAATCAAGGTGTGAAGGCACAATACAATCAACAACACAGTGTTGTGGAGTCTTCAAGGTAAGTGGGTTTACTTTAGGTGTCATTTGGATGCCTCAGATAAACCCGCGAGGGGTCCAATATTTTGGGCGTGTTTGGAAGAGCCCTCGGTTTCTACAGCTGCAGAAATTGTTCAATGTTGTATTCCCACATACTATCTAACATTTCACAGATGAAAACCAGGACATGTTTTTCCAAGCAGCATAAGTGTGGTCAAGATGGCAAAAGTTATTAATGAATGAGAACACAAAAGCAAGGAGAGGCGACAGCAATTTGCTTTTGCCTGAATGTGCTGGAAAGGCAAAATTTCACTCCTTCTTGTTCTCTCCCTCCCTCCCTCCTGAGTTTAAAGAGTGTGAATTAATTATGCATCTTAAATAAAGTTTGAAGCAACTGAAGTAACCTGAGTGAAAAATGTGGGAATGTGGAAGGAAGAGAGAAAAAGCAGCTGGAAAAATTGGGTGACAGAGTTAGTTGAGTGTGCAATATTGGTCCAGTTGAAGGGTATGCATTCAGAGTTGGCTTACTGGTGGGACTTTTTCTCTCTGTTGCTGTTAAATTGGATTTAGGCTTAATGTTCCTTGATGGAGGTAAATGGACTCCCATATTATTCTGCCACATCTGTTATCGAAATATAGGGGGCATTTCCCTTAAGGGGACAGAGCCCTGACCGCCTCTAAATGCGAGGATCACGGCCAAAATCTAGGTGATCCCTTAGAGTACTACAAATCCCACCAAAAGTCCCATTAGCAATCTCACCCAGACCGGAAGCATGCCAGAAACCGAGAGAAGAGTCTTTCCCAGCTGTGGAAAGGATGCAGCCGCAAACCTGAGATGTCCAAAGTGGCCAACATGTCTTTAATGTGTAGTACAGACAATATATAGAGAGAAGTACATTTACATTTGAATGGCGCGCCTTCCCTGCCTACGTGCGGCAACAGCTGATAGGCTGAGATGTCAAAGTCAGCTGAATGGGAAGCCGGCCGGCGCGTCTCGGCCAATCAGAGAACGGCGTGTTTCTTTGAATCAGCCAACCCAGGCCGGGGCTGTGCGAGGCGGGAAAGGGCACAAAGGAACGGCTGGGTGAGGAGGAAGTGTCCTTTTGTTACACATCTTGCAACCTATATATTCAACAGACATTCAAACTAACTCAGTTTAAAGCAGTATTTCCCAAACTCTGGCCTTCCAAGTATTTTTAGATTTCAGCTCCCAGAATCCCTGATCATTGGCCAATGTAGCTGAAGCTTCTGGGAGTTAAAAACACCTGGAGGGTTAGAATTTGGAAAGCTATATATGTGTGTGTGTTAATGTGTGTGTGTTAATGTGTGTGTGTTAATGAAGAAAATGGCGATGGTTTCTTTTCACCCCTCTGCCTGTTAACTGAAAAATACACTCTCAGTTGAGTTCCTTGTCTCTTTTGAAGTATACAGTATATAGTCCTGTTCCCTGGTTGTAGCATTTTTACCAGTTAATTTCGTTTGGGGCATTGGCATATCAAGAAAGAAAGGAGAGCAGGGAAAGATCTAAACAGGCATTTACAAGAATTCCACACCTCCTGGGCAACCTTGTCTTTTTGTAATTGGCTTGTGTGTTTTATTTAATGATACTGACCTTTGCAGAAAATACGCTGGCTTGTGGTAAAGGCTAGGCTCTTTGGCCTTTTGGGACTTGCTTCTTAGAAAACTGAGATTTCTCCCCCACTAATTCTGGTCCGTAGAAATAGGCCTTTGTTAGCCCAACTGCCCTTTATTTCATTTACCCAAGTGCCCTTTATCATTTGATTGACAAGGTAGGCAAGAACTTAAAGCTTTGTATCATTCTGGCATAGTTAGAAAATAACAAACTTTCTTAAAGTCTTATATCTTAGACTTGTGATTCTTGGACTTAAAATCCTTGGGGGAGATCTAAAAGTGTTCTCCTATAAGCTTGAAAAATCCAAACCAAAAAACATACATTACGACAGGAAATCACATGGAAGCGGGATATGGAAGGCCTCTGCCTGAAGATGAACCAAGGAGTTGTTTCCCCAGAGCTGAACAGGACTGCTTCTTTAGTTTGGTTTGTATTTAAAATGGCCTAGGGCTAAATGATTTTGCTTATCTACAGAGTGCTTTTCTTTTCTGACAGCAAGAAAGCTTAAAGTAAAAAAAAAATACCCAAAACCAGGAAGGAAGGAAGGAAGGAAGGAAGGAAGGAAGGAAGGAAGGAAGGAAGGAAGGAAGGACAGATTGTCACAAAACTGTACGGGTTGAAGGGTTCTCTTTAGGCAGTGGTGGGAGAACTGTGGAGACCACCATAATCCCAGCTGATGGCAACAAATATTTTGTGGTCACTACTGGTGTGAGAGAACTGGCCGTCTGCAAGGACATTGCCCAGGGTATGCCCAGATGTTTAAATGTTTTTACCATCCTATGGGAGGCTTATCTCATGTCCCCACATGGGAAGCTAGAGCGGAGACGGAGCTCACCCCGCTCCCCAGATTCAATCCGTCTACCTGTCTGTCACCCATTGTGCTACCGAGGGTTCCTGGAGAAGATGACGATGATGGGGGAAATTGAAGGAAAAAGGAAGAGGGGCCGACAAAGAGCAAGATGGGTGGATGTGATCCTTGAAGTGAGTGGTTTGACCTTGAAGGAGCTGTGGGTGGCAATGGCTGACAAGGAGCTCTGGCATGGCCTGGTCCATGAGGTCACGACAAAAAACATGGGCAAAAATGCAGAGAAGTCTGGAGTAACATCCTTCAACTTCAAGAAATGAGAACAAAATATCTGTTCATGTGAACGTTTTCTAGAGCTCCTAACTTAGTGTGCAGTTTCTTTCCCCAAGCTCAATCCTTAGCGCAAAGGACGTTATTTGTGGACAGTTGCAAACATCCCAGCAGCGGTGACAAGGACTTTACACAATGTCTCAAGTGAAGACTTTGTGTACTGCTATGAAGAATGGCAGCAATGCTGGAATTGCTATGTCTGGTCACGAGGGGATAAACTGTAATAGCATGCATGTTTACTATTTTTTTTGTAAATAATTCTCACTGCTTTTGAGACAGACTACAAATATCTAAGAATTAAAATGGGTGTATCTTTCATGTTTCTGTAAAAGAGGAAATTTCACTGGGTGTTATTTACCATATAATGGGATGACAACCAGCATCTTCTGAGACTCTCTTATCTACACAGTCTTTAAAGGTATAGTTTTCTACTCCTGCAACTGAAACCCTTTACACCTAGTTTTACATCTTGCGGAAGCTGAGAACAAACCAGGATTTGAA
Source organism: Anolis apletophallus (assembly GCA_030556195.1). Taxonomy (NCBI): domain Eukaryota; kingdom Metazoa; phylum Chordata; class Lepidosauria; order Squamata; family Anolidae; genus Anolis; species Anolis apletophallus. The sequence continues at coordinate 40,093,037 of JARBWK010000007.1, read as the reverse complement.
GATTGTTAACCATCCCCATCTCTCCCTAGCCTTGTCTTCTCCAGGTTATACTTTCCTGAAAGCTCTTCCCTATCATGAACACTCTTCATCGTGTTCATTGTGCTCCTCTGAGCATGTTCCCATTTCTTAGGCATAATTAGGTTCAGACAGAATCTTTGGAATTCGGAATAAATTTGATCAAATTCCTTTTTGAAGCGATTTTGAAGCAATTTGGGAACCCGGAAGTATCCTTGCCATTTCAAAGCTTTTTCCGCCATTTCTCTTACAAATCAATAAGTGAGTCAGAAATTATTCAGCTTTTCAAACCAGTGTGGAGGGATCCCTTCGGTTTCCTTGCCCTCCCGCGTCAGTCCCGGGCAAGAGCCGCTGTTTAACCCAGTTTGGATGGCTTTCCTTTGGTTTCCTTTCTCTCCCATGTCAGTTTTGGGTGAGAGCCGCTGTTTAACCTAGTTTGATGGCTTTCCTTCTGTTTCCTTTCTCTCCCGCGTCAGTCCCTGGCGAGAGCTGCTGTTTAACCCAGTTTGGATGGCTTTCCATTGGCTTCCTTTCTCTCCCATTTCAGTCCTGGGTGAGAACTGCTGTTTAACCCAGTTTGGGTGGCTTTCCTTCATTTACTTTCTCTCCCATGTCAGTCCCAGGCGAGAGCCGCTGTTCAACCTAATTTGGATGGCTTTCCTTCGGTTTCCTTTCCCTCTTGTGTTAGTCCCAGGCGAGAGCCACTGTTTAACCCAGTGTGGATGGATTTCTTCCTTTTGCTCCCCCCCCCCCGTTCTGTAATAAAACAACTACTTTCAAAGTAAAGACCACCCAATGAAACAGGAAATAACACTTTGAAACCATTAACGAAGAATTCGGAAGTCTCAGAAATTTTGAAAAGTTTTGAACTTTGTTTTCTGTGAAAATCGGAAATGACTTTAGATCTGAACCACCAGCGCCCCCTACATCCGAAATGAGTTTTGAACCATTTTTAAAAATCAAACAAGCCTACCATTCCTCTACATGCTTCTTCAAGACTGGGCAAGAATAACAAAGACACATCTGATAACAATACTCCCTTCTTTAAAAATACATTTTTAGTTCTCTAGGAACTTATTTGAAACAGAGATTTAATGAGGAAAATGGAGCGGAGTCTTTGGTTAACTCTTATTCTGGCAGTTTTCTAGAAGGATTACATTCTGATTGAGTCAGTAAAAATCTGGCTAAAGTAGTAAACCTACAAATACACCCAACAAACAGCTTATTGGTATGGTAACAAATAATTCTCTGGAAACACACCAATTTTTGGAAACCAAGCAAGTTTCCTTGCATAGAAGATGAGCTTGTGTTTCCTAACTTTAGAGACCTCTGAAGAAGAAAACCTACCCCGAAAAGAACCTTTTTACCTTTGATTGAAATTTAATCCCATCTAGCCTTCAATATCAATCTGAGTGTCCATCCTTAACCACAAACACAAGAGCACAGCTCTACAGTATGTAGACAAGAGGTGGGCAAGTATAGCTGACATGGCCTTCCATTTGGCTTGCAGACAATTCCTTTTGATCAAATTATCTTTTTTTTATAACAAATTTTTATTTTATTTTAACACACACACAAAAAACATACCAAACACTCACAGAACATTTACAATTCCCACCACCAACATGAGGATTATTCCCTTTTACATATTCATTTCTTATGGAGACATTTTTTATATATCTTTATCTTTATACCTTTCCATTCTATATACTATATAACATTTGTATCCTATTTCTTATGGCTTGATCTCCAGAATGATTCATAATATGATTCTTTACCCTTGTCCATCTTTCTTCCATTTTTCTCATTCTATTTTCATTAATTTTTGAAGCATTTAATTTCCCATTCATAATTTCAAATTCCATTTGTTCCACCATATAATGATACCATTTGTTTACTGTCCATTTTGATTTATCTTTCCATCCTAATACTATTACTGCTTGTGCACATTCTATTATTGCTTCTTTTATTTCCCTATCATTTTCCGTTTTCACCATTTTTCCTATTACCACAATTTCCTTTGTTATGATCCACTCATTTCCTAGAATTTGTTTTGCCTGATTTTGTATAGTCTGCCAGATCAAATTATCTTTAAAAAAATCTTCAAAACATTTTTAAAAATGGAGTGTTCCATTGCAGCCGTCATTGCAGGCTCCAGATACTGGAGTTGGTATGCATTATCTATGAAAGTGCAGTCGAACATGGAGGACCTAAATATCCCCTCTGCATGAACCATGAAATCTATACTTGTTCCCAGTTACCTGCTTTGCGGCAATTAGATGCAATGCAGACTTTTAAAAAGGAACAATTGAGGGTGGTCACAGATACAAATGGATGGTTTAGTCCACCACCCACCCACATGCATTATGTATTTGAAAAAATTGCCCATTGGTGGCCACAGAAGCTTTTAAGGACCTGTATACTTCCTGGGGGAATGGTGATAAGCAAACAGTTGCAGGTTACTCTGACCTACGGAATCCTGGATTTTATACTTTGCTGTGGAGACATGCACATCTCTGCTGTAGTTCGGGAGACTACGTTATATCAGTGTTTCTCAAATTTGACTCTCCAGGTGTATGGGACCAACTCAGAATTTCTGAGCATTCAGAGAAGGGTGAGGGGCATAAGGATAATGCAAGGATGGTTCAAAGGGAGAATAAAAGGAATTAAGCCAGAGGAATAGAGAGATATGAAGAAGAGGGAAAGGGAAGGGAAGGGAAGGAAGGGAATGGATGGATGGATACACTGTATGAAGTCAAGTATCAGCTGACTTCATGTGTACACAGAGGGCAGGTTTGGGGGTCAAAATTGTAGATTTTGAAACAACCTACTGTATATGTAAGTCAACGTACATTTGTGGAGAGTAAGCATCAATCACACTTCGGAGGGCCAGCCACTCCTGGTGGGCACCACCATTTCCCCACTCAGGTTTTCAAAAAGTCAAAAACAGCATTGTGACAGACAGTACAAGGGCCTGGTACTTCTTTTAGGTTCCCCCAGGATGAACTAAGCTCACACTACTTAGGTCCTTTCTACACTGTCATATAATCCAGATTATCAAAACAGATAATTCACATTATCTGCTTTGAACTGGATTGTATGAGTCTACACCGCCATATAATCCAGTTCAAAGCAGATAATCTGGATTTTATATAGTAGTGTAGAAGGGGACTTAGAACAGAAAATGGTAACATTTTTGATAATAATTAAGGCAGAGTTTTTCAACCTTTTTTGAGTCACGGCACACTTTTTACATTTACAAAATCCTGGGGCACACCATCAACCAAAATGACACAAAATGACACTCTAACACAGTAATACATAGAGTTAGTATGTTTTTAATGTATTTATACACTCAGTGTGAAACCTGGACCTGTTTCAATGAACACCACATAGATATCCTGGCAGGAATGGCAGAGAGACACACACGAAGGTCTTGCTCAACAACTGTCAGTCATGGGAAAACTTCGGCCCTCTGGGTGCTTTGGACTTCAACTCCCACCATTCCTAACAGCCTGAGGCCCTTTCCTGCTTAAGTGGCTGAGGGGGGCAAAGGAAAAGGGCCTGAGGCTGCTAGGAATGGTGGGAGTTGGAGTCCAAAACACCTGAAAGATCCAAGTTTGCTTATGCCAGCTTTCGATTCCATCGCCACATCTATCTTCAGCCTCTGGCAGTTTGAATATATGTGATTATCTACGTGATTTTCTACCTTGTTGCTATGATTATGGTGCTGCTTCTTTAAATTGTCCGCAAACTGACTGTGTTATTGTGCGGAACCTGGAACTGACATTGGATAACATCGTGAGGATACACTTTGTTTTTTGCACTCACTTCCGTGATTTCATCAAATATCACGAGTTTTTCATAGAGGAGCGCTCCGTGAACTCGCTACTTCCTGGTTCACAACTCCTCCGCTCTCTGTGGCGACCACGCCAAACTACCTTATGTAAGACTTTTGATTTTCTCCAGCAAGATTGGGTACTTTGAATGTATTTTTTGCGTATGATTAGGTATGATTAATTGTGCATTTTGTACTGTGACGTAGCGGAGCTCCTTTAATAAGTAAGGGTATCGGAGGTTCCAATTTCCCACAGCACACCTGATGATCGCTCACGGCACACTAGTGTGCCCCGGCACACTGGTTGGGAAACACTGAATTAAGGTATGTACTCACATTGGCCCATGAATAAGTCAAGTCAGGATTTTTTTTGAGTTGATTGTTTTGACTAAAATTTCTAGAATGATACATGAGCATATAGGGTATTGGTGTGTTGTGAGATGGTTGAAGGGGACCAGAGAAGACATCAAAGGTTAGAATTCAGACACGCAGTTGGTGCTTTTCCAGTTCTTCTTTGGGATCACAGTAGCCCTGCCCTTTCATTGAAATGTCTCAAGTTAGAAAAGAAGGAAAGATTTATGGGTATGTCAGGAGAACTCTCAGAACATCTACATTTTATAGTACTATTCATTCCATCATTCCCATTAGCACTCGGGCTAACAAGGCTGCATTTGTTGATATTTGGTTTAATTGCGCCTCTATTCCCTGAGAATCTGTTCCAGTTTTCTAATTATTTGTAGCGTCATGCCTCCATTTAGTTTAAACCTTTTCCTTCCCCAGCTTCAAAGCCTTTGCTCCTTGTTTCTTCCTCCTCGGAGGTTTTGAATCTCTCCCCCTCTTCTTTCCTTTAGAATCTTACCTTGAAGATGTTGCCACGCTCTGATCCCGTCCCCGATGACTCTTTCCTTTTTCATATTACAAAACTTTTTAGCTCTTGGACTTTTTCTCCTGTGATACCTTGTTTCGGTCTCTGCATAATATTCACATGAACATGTGTCCTAGGACTAAGATGGCAGCTTTCTACAATTGCCTTGACATTTTAGCTTATTTCAAATCAATTGTTGTATTTCTCTGACTTGCCTCATTTTCTACTCCCTTCGGCATACAATGGAATGTTATTATCTTCAGCTAAGGCTAGGGAGAACTTCCATTTAGCCGTTCTTTGGATTGGATGAATTGTAGATTTGAGGAGTGGTTCAAAGTAAGGCATTACATAGCCATTTATCACAAATTATTTTTCTCCATAGTTAATAGCTACATTTCAACAGCAATGTACAGAGTGAGAAAGGAGTTAATTTGTGAGTGCAAAGAGTTTGGTTTCAAGTTATAACTTGAGTATCTCTTATCTGAAATGCTTGGGAGAAGAAGTGTTTGGAATTTGGGTTTTTTTTGTTTTGGGTTTTTTTTTTTGGATTTTTGAATATTTGTATTTGCACATACACTTCTAATGAGATGTTTTGGAGATGGGACCCAAGTCTAAACAGTATATTCATTTTTGTTACACATGGTTTGAAGATATTTATTTACGTCATTTATATTCCGCCCTTCTCACCCCGCAGGGGACTCAGGGCGGATCACAATGCACATATACAGGCAAACATTCGATGTCATTGACATACAACATATATAAAACAGCAAAGGAGTTAGTGCTGAGCAGAGTAACTACTATACAAACACACAGGCTCAAAAGCATGTAGAATAAAAGTTATAATAACATATTACAGGCATTCAAAACTGGCATCACAATACATGGGTGCAACCTCCTTTAATACATAACGCATGATATAAGTGCAAAAATGCTATCAAAAGCTCTAGTCAAGGCAAACAAACAATGTAGGCAGGAACATCTGGAGGGAAGCAAATGCATAATGGCCCCATTCCTAAATAAGGCCAAAGTTCCAATTGCATATGTAGTTCACCAAGGTCTCGAGCAATTCTGGATTGAAGAAAGGGGGTGCAAAATACTCAACACGGAGCCATTGTAGACGCTTAGAGGGGCCGCAACAGAATTTATAATAACGGGGCCTCGATCTGTTTCGCCAGGAGCTTCTTCAAGTGGCAATATATTTCATTTAAAGCTGAGTGCAGCGTCACAGGAGAACAATCCTAATTTCAAGACAAAACATTATATCAAGAAGGGAGAACCATTCACTGCCAGCACTGGCGTGGGGAGGGCGGCTCACCTACCTAGGTGGGAGAAAGATCCAATGCACCATAGCTCCTGTGGACCCATAGGGTGCAGTACACAGTGACCCCTGGTGTTAAATGCCTTTTTGCACTTATATCATGCGTTATGTATTAAAGGGGGTTGCACCCATGTATTGTGATGCCAGTTTTGAATGCCTGTAATATGTTATTATAACTTTTATTCTACATGCTTTTGAACCTGTGTGTTTGTATAGTAGTTACTCTGCTCAGCACTAACTCCTTTGCTGTTTTGTATCAGTTCCCTTTAAGGGTTCTCAGCGTGGTTCATCATGGCTGTAATATATTTGAATTACTGGAATTAGATTCCACCATGTATATGTTGCTCCTGGTTGACCCGGGTGGGTCAATTCCCTCTGACCCCACACCTGCTGCTCCAGCCTCACCTCACGTGGGCTGGCCCAGTTGCGTGCATGGAATACTGTTTTAACTGTTGTGAATGTACACAATGCATTTTAATGTTAATTGTATTTTTAATGTATTTTAATTCTAGCTGTAGTTTAATGTATTTTATTCTTAACTGTTTGCTTTTATTATATGTATACTATGTGGCATCGAATCATTGCCGTTGTTAGGCCGCTCTGAGTCCCTCAGGGGTTGAGAAGAAGCGGGGTAGAAATGATGGAATAATAAAAATAAAGGTCGACAACGAGCTACACAAAGTGGTCGAGAGCTCACTCCGCCCCAGGCAGGCCTCGAACTCATGACCTTCTGGTCAGTAGAGATCTTATGCAGCTGATGTACCAACCACAATTACAGCTTGTCATTTAAATACATATAGAGACAACCTATTTTCCTATTTGGAAAATAATGCAGAAATCTTCACCAAGAAGCCATTCACAGATTGAGAGGAAATGGGGGTATTATGTCTTCCCATTTACTTAGAGAGAGAAGGAATATTTAATGTAGCTAACTTGCTTTGAACCAGAGATGGACTCAAAGCAGAACAAAGGATGAATTCTGGCACTTTGATTATTGGGAGGGATGGGGGAAACTAAGTAAACACATAACTTTACAAGTTATAGCTAGCTGCTGATCTTCCCTAGCTGATCTGGAAATACACACACACACATGCATACACTTGCAAATCTCTTGGGAAGACAGGCAGAAAAATATCAATGTGCTAGAAGAGGCAAAGGCCACCAGCATTGAAGCGATGCTCCGTCATCAACTCCACTGGACTGGCCACGTTGTCTGAATGCCCTATGAACGCCTCCCAAAGCAGCTACTCTACTCTACTCCGAACTCAAGAATGGGAAACGGAATGTTGGCGGACAGGAAAAGAGATTTAAAGATAGGCTTAAAGCCAACCTTAAAGACTGTGGCATAGACACCAAGAACTGGAAAGCCCTGGCCCTTGAGTGCTCTAACTGGAGGTCAGCTGTGACCAGCAGTACTGCAGAATTCGAAGAAGCACACATGGAGGGCAAAAGAGAGAAATGTGCCAAGAGTAAGGCATGTCAAGCCAACCTTGACAGGGACCACCTTCCACCTGGAAACCGATGTCTTCACTGAGTGAGAAAATGCGGATCAAGAAAAGGGCTCCACAGCCACCCATAGACCCACTGCCGAGACACCACATCTGGAGGACAATCACCCTCGAGCTATGAGGGATCGCCTAAGTAGTATGTACACACACAGCTCTTTCTTTTTGCTTGGAGCTGTGACCCCCCAAAGCTGGAAGATTTGAATCTTGATCTCCTGCCTTGGGATGATCAGCAAATACCAAATACCCTGAGATCTGGTAACTCTAAAAGTAATTGAAGATAGTTTGTAACGTAAGGCTATACTTTTGAAAAACATTGCGTTGAGTGGCAGCAATAAATCACTTGTGGGCCCAGCATGAGATATGACATCAGTGGAGGAACCAGTGATGGTGACCATACTTGCCTGGGGTAAAAAGCCATGATTTTATTGTTACAACTGCATAGTGTTGACTTGGCATGAAGCACAAATCCAGGGAAGTGCCATCCAATATGCCCTTTCCATTGGCCCAATTGTCCAGGGAAATCATGTTGTGACAGCTGAGGAAGTTGCTTAAGAGACATCAACTGTGTGTAGTTTCCTTGTCACTTGGGAGTCAAGCAAGACCTTGCTCCAGAGCTAGACATTTTTTTTACTGTCCCCACATTCCCATAAGGGGATCCCCAACTGGATATTTATTTATTTATATCCCACCTTTTCCTGATATAGAGACTAGGCCTGTTTCTGATAATTGGATACATCCAATTTTCGGATGTTTTTTACAGACTTCTGATAATTGAAGCAATATCGAGCACAGTGCCCCAAACAGGAAGTGGATTCGCCATTCTGAGAGCTTCGTCGGCATTCTCGGAAAGGGCTCGGATGTCATTTCCGCCCTTTCTTGCTGCCTCTCATCATTTTTAAATTGTTTATTAATGTGTTAACAGTGGTTAATATTTTGTACCAGTGGTTAGTTTTGTCATTAGTACCAGTCAAAAACAGATGGAAAAGGAATTCCCCATAGTTTCGACTCTCCCTTCTGCTGATTTTTGCGCGTTGCGCAATCGCAGACGCTATTTCCGAATACTTCTGAATATCAGAAAACATCAGATTCCATTTTGATAACATAATTTTTTTAAAAAATCAGAAGTGATTCACATCCGAAGCCAGAGCAAAACCAATATCCGAATCGACTTCTGAAACGCATTTTTCCATTCGAAAACAGGCCTAATAGAGACTCAAGGTGGCTAACAATACATATAACACAATGCAAACTAAAACAATGTAAATGCATTCAAATATGAAGTTCTTGCAGTGCTGTTCCTTCACAAAACTGGATCGTGCCTTATGTCTAACTGCTAAATTTGTGAGAAAAGAGAATTCAAGGCATTACTACAGCATCAAACGTCTGGAAGGGCAGGAGACTGTTCAAACCCAAATGTCATGAGGAGAGGCAATGCACTTAATATATACCTTCCAGGTATGGTTTGTTCTTATATTTTTCATTACAACCTGAATTAAAAGCATCAGAGTTACTTAAGATACCACTTCTCCAGTGATGCTGTCCTCTCTGTCTGCAGAAGAGAACTGGGTTTAAAGACAGGGTTTAAGCTACCATTATTTCTGGGATGTTTTCCTTTCCATCTGTAGAGGAGATGAGTGGTGGGCAGGCGTGGTAAGGCAGGCAGTAGGTCAAGCGGATGGCATTTTTCTCTTTTGATTGGCCCAACAGGCAGGGCTCAGCGAGAAATAGCACCAGTAATTCTCCACCAGCTGCATGAGGAGTGCCATGTGGGCCGAAAAGCAGGGAAGGAAATGGTACCCGCTCCTGCTTTCATTCGTTTTGAGGTTATTTTTGTACCAGGGAGGCAGGGAGAGACCATTTTGTGCCCCCTCCTTAAATGAAACAAATGGAATGAAACAGCAATGAAGCAGGACAAATGGGTACAACGCCTCCTTCTCTCCTTGGGAATAAACCGGGACTCACCTCCCCACTTTCCCCGCACCTCAGAGCCATCCCGTGTTAAATGTAACATGGGATAGCACTGAGGGGGCGGGGGAAGGAAGGTGTGTGTGTGTGCCTTGCATCCACACACACTTCCTTTCCCCGCACCTCAGAGCCATCCCGTGTTATATTTAACCCCGATGCTTATGAGCTGGGGGGGGGAGGGAAGAGTTCAGGGCTTGCTTTCCATTCTTCCCTCCCAACGGAGTAATGAATAATAACGAAAATTCGTTATTAATTACGTTTCAATCACGAAATTTATTTTAAAAAATGTGTAATAATTTCTATAATGACCCAGCAACGGAAATTCCCCCTCCCCCCCACGAGTTTAGAATCAAATTTTTAATGGATCAACCACCCCTAGTGTACAGCTCTAGTTTCTGTGTACGTGCCACCCACGAGTGATACCGGTGGTTGAAGAAGTGTTATGCCATTGTTGTTGTCACAATGCAGGGTCTCGGCCCAGCCCCTTAATCACACACACAGAGACGGTAATCAGCTAACTATTTATTGAATAATAAGAAACAGGTGAAAGGGATAATTGTCCATAAAAGTATCAAAAATGCAATAAAAGGGTAAAGTGTTCTTAGGTAAATCCAAAGGCAAAAGCTTGGCAAGAGTTCCGCAAAACAATGTGGATCAAAACAGACTTGGTCCGTGGCAAAGCAAACAAGGCAAAGTTCAAGAATCAAGGCCCAAGAAACTTCTTGGCAAGGCACGAGCCTCAGTCCTGGCTCCGTGGATCTTCACTCGCTTCACTCCCTTCAAATCAGAAGTGGCCGAGCAACTGAGGATCCGTTCCCACGGATCCTATACTTAATTCCCTTGGTGAGACCCCCGATGCTCTAGACTGTGGCGCCAATCTGTACTACGGGACCTAGCGCTCCTCTGGCGCTCTAGGCTTCGGTGCCATTCCCTCCTGCTGGACTCAATGCTCCGTCTCCTATCAAAGCTCCGTCCTTGCCTCCCAGCACCTGGGTCGCTATCTTCATGAGAGCCAGACTCCCCTTCAGCTTCCATGGGCTCATCCTCCGCTATCTCCCTTTCCTGCAACCCGTAACCACCTGGTTTCTCATACTGATTATCTGAATCAGCACTTTCAGTGTCGGCCTGACTTTCCCAGCTTTCATAGCCATCAGGCCAGCCATCATCCCAGGCCAAGCTCTCTGGGGGAGATGAAGGCCCAGCTACCTCATCATCCCCTTCCTCCATGTCCTCATCAACTGCAGCTGGCCCTAATGCAATCGGGACCCCCGGGGCCGCCCCCTGCCCCCCAGGCACAAAAGAGAACGGGGTTGCTACAGTTGTTCCTATGGCTATTTCTGAAACCTTAAAAAACAATTTGAAAACAGGGTACTGACCATTAATTTTGAATATAAATGGAAACCGGATTTTTGATCTATTGTGTTTCATCAAATCTAAGGTGCCATTGAATGTAAGGTGTACCTCATTTTTGAACCTCTATAATGGGAAAAATGCACCATACTATAGATGAAGTATGATATAGTAGAGTTTTTTAAATAATATTCTCCCTGAACTTCAAGTTGGAACAGCCAAGTCTGTCCCAAAGCATATGGCTGTCTGAGGCAGAGTTCCTAACATCACCTCTCCCATTATGACACATTAGGCTTTGTTTATTTCATAATATGCCATTGTATGTGAATGTGATGATTTATGGGACGCAGGGAGCATGAATTAGCATAATAAAGGGAACAATAGTGTATTTACATTTTAGAAAAGAAGTTAAAGGTTTCTAAGTCTGTCAACATTTGGCAGGAAAGGTAATTTGATGCACGCTACTTGGTAATTTTTAAACACTGTTCTGAAGGAGGCAAGAAAAATATAAGTGGGATAATGCCACAGAAAAAAAATATTTGTCTCAAAGTGGTTGTTATCCAATAATAACTGAAAAAAATGTTGAAAAGGGGGGGACACTTTCATTCCCCCAAATCTGGGCCATTTGCAAAGTATCCGCAACTGAATTTAATCTTTTTCTTAACAACAAGGCTTTGTGCAATTTCACTTTGTGCAATTTGGTTTACATTAATGGTATAATGTTTAAAAAATACTCAATATCAGCCATATAAAGGATACAGTATAAGAAGTGGAGATGCTCACCATAGATTCATACACCTTACCATTATTCATATACAGGATTTCTAAATCAACAGTTTCATATAGGACTAGAAAGTCTAGAACAGGGGTGCTCACACTTTTTCAGCATGCAAGCTACTCTTAAAGCAACCAAGTCCAAACGATCTACCTGCCCCCGCCACCGTGCGCTCCCGCGCGCTCCCGCCACCACACGCTCTTGCCACCGCGCGTGCTCCTGCTGCTGTTTTCCGCCCGTGCAGCGCTTCTTCCGCCTGCGGGGCATTGCAGGAAGGAGAAAGCACGAGGCAGTGCATCCAGAGGGAGCGCTCCGCCCTGCCTGTCTCACCAACAACGGAGGCTGCACGGCTGCTTCTGGAGGAGAGAGAGGCAGGACGCTCCCTACAGAGGCCCCGCCTCATGCTGCCCCGCAGGCAAAAAAAAGCACCGTGAGAGTGGAAGCCAGCAGCAGGAGCGCACGTGCACTCAGGGTGTGTGCATGCATGGTAGGAGCGCCCCACCCGGCTGGTGAGGCCCGAAGATCACCTGGAAGAGGGCCGAAGATCTACTAGTAGCTCCCGAGCTACCTAATGAGCACCCCTGGTCTAGAACAACTCAGATAATGCACTAGCTGATCGTGTACCCTAACTCATGCAGGATTCAAAACCGATTGATGTTTATAGGATATGGATATGGATATTTACATAAGTGCATCTCAAAGGACTGATTAAATCAAAAATCCAACATTTTTGAGCACTTCTCTAGCCACGGATAATGTGATTCTTGGATTGTTCTGATCTGGAATCAGAATATACTGTGGCCATTATTCTAGTCTCATAACAGTTCCCGAGGTGTTTGTGTTTACTGCCCAGATCTGGGATTATACTCTTTTGATTTGAACATTATGGACTTTGTGAACTCTCTTTGGACCTAATACGGGACTATATGGGCCTAATTTGTTTCATGGTGGTGTGCCCCAGTTTGATTGTGTATAGATGCTACTGAGTATTGTGGTCCGTGAGTATAATCCTTTTTCACAATATTAATACAAATGACATATTGAAATTGAGATTGTATTGTGACAGTATTATTATTTGGTCCTTACCTTTGCCTTCTGTACTGCCCAGTGAAACCAGTTTGTTTTAATGCACTTAAAAACTGGATTATAAGGTCTGTGTAGAACCACTCATAGTCTGCATTGTCTGTCCATGGATTCTGTATCTATGGATCCAACCCTCTATAGTTTGAAAATATTCAAAACAAAAATAAAAAAACTTTAATGTTGTTGTTTTATATATGAGGATAAGTATGTGCTTCAGAAATCCAGTGGCAAAAAGGATTTATTACACCAGGAAAAAAATATGTCAGAATGGGTGAATAACAGAAAAACACACAAAAGTGAGTACAATTCTACAACTTCTGTATCCATAGATTCAACTATTTACACTTTGAAAGTACAGTAGAGTCTTGCTTATCCAACCTCCGCTCATCCAACATTCTGTATTATCCAAGGTAGTCTGCCGCCCACCTGGATCCACAGCTATTTCAATACATTGCAATGTTTTGGTGCTAAATTCTTAAATACAGTAATTACTACAGAACATTACAGAGTATAGAACTTTTTTCTGTTGATTTGTTGCAAGACATGATGTTTTGGTGCTTAATTTGTAAAATCTTAATGTAATTTGATGTTTTATAGGCTTTTCCTTAATCCCGCCTTATTATCCAACATAAGAGAGACTCTAGTGTGTGTAAAAAAGAATTTAAAAAACCCCCCACACAAACCTTTTCCTCTGCGGATGGATGGCCGACCAGACTTGGTTCCCGATAATTTCACAACTTGCCTTGAGGCCGTAACAGGTTGGCTGTGTTCCAGTAGACTGAGGGTGAATCCGGCAAAGACGGAGATCTTGTGGCTGGGTCGTCCTGGATTAGATGAGGTTCGGTTGCCCACCTTAGACAGTGAACTTCTCTCTCCAGCAATCACCGTCAAAAGCCTTGGTGTCATTTTTGACTTGTTATTGACAATGGAGGCCCAGGTCTCCGCTGTCAGTAAGTCGGCCTTTTTCTATCTTCGGCAGGCTAGGCGGCTGGCGCCCTACCTGTCTGGGGATGACCTGGCCACAGTGATTCATGCCACAGTAACTTCAAGAACTGACTATTGTAATGCCCTTTATGTTGGCCTTCCCTTATCGGTGACCCAGAGACTTCGACTGGTACAGAATGCGGTGGCAAGACTCCTCAAGGGAACCCCTGTGAGGAACGATATAAAACCTGCTCTATACAGATTACACTGGCTTCCGGTCGAGTTCCGTATTACTCACAAGGTGCTGGTACTGATCTTTTTTTTGTTTTAATTATTTTTTATTAGCATTTTTCAATACAGAACTTAAAAGTTGGGTGAAACGTCTGGGTAGGGAAGATCTGGGGTGGATAAGCGGGGAGGGCCGGAAAGGCTAGGGATGGGGAAAAGGGGAACCAGGGGAGGGTATGACCGTGGGGGAAAGAAGGAAAAAAAACAGGGGGGGCTAGAAGTAGAAGAATTGAAAATCTATAATGGGTGACTCCCAGTCCAGTTGCAGGGTCAACAGTTATTCTTGAAAACAAACGTTCTCTGACTGATGCAATTCCCGTCTCCTCCCTTTATACACAAAACAAGATTTCGGGCTCCTTTTCTCTCGTTCAGTTGGTTTCCCTTTCCAAGCTCATTGTTTTAAATAAGTCATTACTTGATTCCAGTCGATCCATTTTTCCGATTTCTGGTCAGATGCTCTGTTTTTAAGCATGTCCAAGTCGATTATCTCCCTCAACCTTCCTAACCAGTCCTCGATCCTCGGTGCGTTATTGGTTTTCCAGATCCTTGCTATTTCTATTCGTGCTGCAGCAGCCAAACAAAAAAGAATCTTGTCTTCATTACTTGAAATTTCAAAATCTATTAGGTTCAACAAATAATATTCCGGTTTTAGATCCATCTTTAAATTGAGCATTTTGGTCACATGAGAGTGGATTGTTCTCCAGAAGGGCTTCACCTTCTTACAGGACCACCAACAGTGGAGGAAAGTGCCTCTGTTAACCTCACACTTCCAACAATTATCATTTTGGTTCTTATACCACTTTGCCAGACGTACTGGTGTATGATACCAGTGGTGAAACACCTTATACCAATTGTCACTGATATTGGAGAACCCTGAATATTTCAGCTTAACTTTCCAGATCTCTTCCCAGTCTCTATAAAGTATAGAGTGGCCTAATTCCTGGGCCCACCTAATCATAGTCTCTTTTATAATTTCCTCCTCTGTCTCCCACTCAAGTAACTTTTTGTATAGTGTTGATATCACCTTCTTGTCTGATATCATTATTCTATCCCATGTTCCCTCCGCGGGCTCAAAATCTTTTAATAAGTCTGATTTGAATTGTTCCTTCACTTGTGCATATTGAAACCAAGTGAGTTCCATTCCCAACTCGTGCAGAGCTTCTTGTGGTCTTAATTGCCAACCCGTTGATGTTTTCTCTATGAGCTGCTTGTAGGTGTACCACCTCTTCGCTGGGATTTCTCTAAAATGTTTTGCCTCCAGCGGCGATATCCACATTGGCGTCTTGGTATAGAAGCGTGATCTGTACTTCCTCCATACTTTGAGTAAGGATGCTCTGAGATAATGATCCGTGAAATTCTTCTCTATGGTGGCTTTGTCGTTCCAAAGATAAGCATGCCATCCTCGCCGCGCATCCAGGCCTTCCACCGCTAGGGCCCTTTTGTTTTTCAGGGTAGCCCAATCCCTCACCCAACTTAATACTGCAGCTTCATAATAGAGCTGCAGATTGGGAAGGGCTAGTCCTCCTCTCTCTCTCCTATCACATAATACTTTGTGCTGGTACTGATCTTTAAGGCCTTGCATGGCCAAGGGCCGGCGTACCTACGGGAACGCCTCTCTTCGTGTCGACCCTGGAGATCACCGCGCTCTGACCATCAAAATCTATTACAGGTCCCAGGCCCTAAGGAAGCCCATCTGACATCAACCCCTCATAGAGCTTTTTCGGTGGTCGCCCCATCACTCTGGAACGCCCTCCCTCCTTACATCAGAGCCACCCGTGATCTAAAAGTCTTTCACACGGCTTGTAAAACATGGCTGTTTGAGAGGGCGTTTTGCTGAGAAATTGTTTAGATTGTTAATTGTTTTTAGATGTTTTTAGATGTTAATTGTTTTTAGATGATGTTTTTAGATGTTTAGATACTTTAGATGTTTTTAGATGTTTTAGGTACTTACCTGTGTGTTTTACTGTAAATCGCCCAGAGCCATCTGGGATGGGCGATTAATAAATCCCAAAATAAATAAATAAATAAATTTATTATATAAAGGAGGTCCCGTCATGGAACGACCGTCCTAGGCAGAGAAACCTTACAAGGCAGAGACACCAAACTTGGCAACATAAATAGGCCTCAGGCAAGGTAGGTTTTTAGCAAAGAAACTCCCCCCCCAAAAAACCTAGAAGGCCCCCAAAACAACAATACAAAAGAAAACTACATTTCCCAGCATCCTCCGCGGCCGCCAACGAATCTCCCGGCCTCTACATTCTGAAAACATGATTGGTTGCCAGTGAGGGAGTATTTGCATAACGCCTCTATTGGCCAGCCAACATGAACATTCCAACCCATAATAAACTGTCAGAGGAGGATAAGGCAAAGGCCTGAGGCAGTCACCAACACAAACACCCAATTCACTTCCCACAGAAAATGTAGAACCCCTACAAATCACAAACCATGCCCAAAATTGACAGTAAGGCTTCATTAACTTGATTTCCCTGACTAGGCCTCACTTAATGGGATGCTGTTTAAGTTCTGAATTGACAGTAAGGCTTCATTAACTTGATTTTCCCAACTAGGCCTCAGCTCATGGGACATTGTGTATGGCCTGAATTTACAGTAACCTACCTTGGCACACAGAGCCCCTATAACCCACGCTACATTCTACTGCAGTTTGGAGGAGGGTGGACCATGGATGATGGGATTTCAAGTACCTCCACTCACTTCCAAAGTACCCCACCCACACAAGCATCAACCTCTACATCAACACAGCAGACGGAAAGACAAAAAACATTGTATATCCACAAGCTATGCAGAACGCCAGCAACACCACACACCGACAACTACATAGGACTTCAACATCCCACCCACCAGAACAACCCACAACGACACAGCCATGACCCCACCAAGACCATAACTAACATCAATTCCAACCCTTACATACTCAGACTTTCTCGCATCTCCTAAATTGGGCACAGCAACGCCTGCCGGGTACAGCTAGTATGTTATATAAAGAACACCATTTTACTACACCTCAGTACATAATGAAACTTGGACATCCATGAATTTTGGCATCTCCAGGGGACACTGGAACCAAGCGTCAGTAGATATTAAGAGCTAACTGTATTTTTTGTCTAGCAAAAACTTCCAGGAGAGTGCAGATTGTAGGAACTGAAATATTACCACCCCCCAATATATTTTATTCCAGAACTTCAAGTTTTCTGTCTTTTTGGTCAAGCATTTAAATTAGTTGCTGCAAAAAGGGCTTATTAAGCAATTGGGGATGAGTTGTGGAAAGTCATTCTTTTTTAAAAGTAGAAGCTGGTTTTATTTTTCTGGCTTATGCTGAGCTCCACACATTGGGGAAATCAGAAAGAAGTTGCTTGAGTCACAACCCAGAATGCCAAATAGCTCGCTGCACTCTTCACAGTGGTGTTTTTATTCTCTTTAGCCTGTTGTCATTCTTTGTTCTCAAAGACCTAGCAGCAAGAAGAACAAATTGCCGTTCTGATTTTGAATATAACAATTGCTTAAAATGAGTAGGATGTAGTTTAGGAGATATTCCCATGCCCCAGATTATACCAGCTCTTTATTTAACCTCTTTAGTATAAGCACCCCACCCCTTTCTCATCCTCAAAATGCCTGTTTTTTCTTCTTCATGCAACATCCATATTTCTTTAGTGGTGGAGAAGTAAAGAGCATAACTGAAACTTAACCTGAAAACTTCAACACCAGAAAATCTAATCTGAACTCATAAGACAAAGCCAGATCAACTACATCCAAGAGTATTGAAGGAACTGGCGGAAGTCATCTCGGAACCACTGGCAATCATCTTTGAGAGTTCTTGGGAAACGGGAGATGTCCCAGCAGATTGGAGGAGGGCAAATGTGGTCCCTATCTTCAAGAAGGGATGACCCAAACAAGATGTGACACGAGCATCTGCTTGTCCAGTTTTAATGGATTCGTTTCAATTGGTTCAGCTTGAGGATGTGGACAAGATCCTTGTAGAGGCGAGGCCTACCACATGCATCCTAGACCCCTGCCCATCCTGGCTGATAAAGGAAGCCAGAGGGGGTTTGGCAGAGTGGGTGAAGGTGGTGGTTAATGCCTCCTTACAGGAGGGCAAAATTCCAGCCAGCTTAAAGCAAGCTGTTATAAAACCGCTGTTAAAAAAACCATCACTGGATCCCACTCAATTAGTGAACTATCAGCCAGTTTCCAATCTCCCCTATTTGGGCAAAGTCATGGAACGTGTGATGGCTTCGCAACTCCAGGGGTTTTTTGTAGACACTGATTATCTTGATCCGGCACAGTCTGGCTTTAGGCCGGGACATGGTACTGAAACAGCCTTGGTCGCCTTAGTAGATGATCTACACCGGGAGCTCGACAGGGGGAGTGTGTCCCTGTTGGCTCTGCTGGACCTCTCAGCGGCTTTCGATACCATTGACCACGGTATCCTTCTGGGTTGCCTTGCAGATATGGGGCTTGGGGGTACTGCTTTACAGTGGCTCCAATCCTTCCTGGAAGGTCGTACCCAGAAGGTGTCATTGGGTGACACCTGTTCGGCTCCACAACCGTTGTCTTGTGAAGTCCCTCAGGGTTCAGTACTGTCCCCGATGTTACTTAATATCTACATGAAACCGCTGGGAGAGATCATTCAAAGTAAGGTGTTATCTGTATGCAGGTGACGTCCAGATTTGTCACTCCTTCCCACCTGTCACCAAGGAGGCTGTCTAGACTTTGAACCGGTGCTTGGCTGCTGTGTCGGACTGGATGAGGGCTAGCAAATTGAAACTTAATCCAGACAAGACAGAGGTCCTCCTGGTCAGTCGAAAGGCCGAACATGGCATAGGGTTACAGCCTGTGTTGGATGGGGTTACACTCCCCCTGAAGACGCAGGTTCGCGCTTGGGAGTGATCCTGGACTCATTGCTGAGCCTGGAACCCCAGGTGTCTGCGGTTACTCCTTCCCACCTGTCACCAAGGAGGCTGTCCAGGAACCGGTGCTTTTGACTGGATGAGGGCTAAGACTCCAGACAAGACAGCTGCGAACCGTACAGCCTGTGTTGGAAGTCTGGTTCTGGCTACGGTCATCCGGTGGCCGCTCTAAGACTCTTCGCCAGCTCCCTTGGGAAGTCTGAGACAGTTGCTGCATTGCTGCAACGCACTCTATATGGGGCTGCCTTTGCAGACAGTTCGGAAACTGCAATTAGTCCAGCGGGCGGCAGCCAGACTACTAACGGGAGCTACATACAGGGAGCATACCACCCCCCTGTTGTGTCAGCTCCACTGGCTGCCTGTCCAGTTCCGAGCTCAATTCAAAGTGCTGGTTTTGACCTTTAAAGTTCTATACGGTTCTGGCCCAGCTTACTTGTCTGAATGCATCAGTCCCACCTCATAATTTAAGATCATCCGGGGAGGCCCTGCTCTCACTCCCGCCTACTTCTCAAATGCGGTTAGTGGGGATGAGAGATAGGGCCTTCTCGGTGGTGGCTCCCTGTCTGTGGAACGCACTTCCAATTGATATACGATCAACCCCATCCCTCCTGGCATTCAGGAAAAAGGTGAAATCCTGGTTATGGGACCAGGCATTTGCACATTAGTACGATACAGCACTTTAGATTGGATTGAAATGGCAAACTGGTGGACATGGCCCAATGCTTCTGTTATGGACGGAATACTGTTTTTAACTTATGTGAAAGTATATGATGTATTTTAATGCTAATTGTATTTTAATGTATTTTAATGCTAACTGCATGTTAATGTATTTTAATTTTGACTGTTTTTGGTTTTCTATTATATGTATACTGTGTTTTTGGCATCAAATTGTAGCCGTTGTTAGGGTGCTCTGAGTCCCCCCTCGGGGGTTGAGAAGAAGCGGGGTAGAAATGGTGGAAATAAATAAATAAATAAATAAATAATTATCTTCCGGTCCGCCTCACATCAAGACCAGGCAAGATTTTGGAAAAGATCATTAAGGAAGGGGTCTGCAAACGCTTAGAAAGGAATGTGGTCATTGCTAATAGTCAACAGATTGATCAAAAACAAGTCACGCCAGACTCATCTGATCTCTCTTTTTTGATAGAGTTACAAGCTGGGTAGATGCAGAGAACGCCGTGGATGTAGCATATCTGGCTTTCAGTATGGCCTGCGACAAGGTCCCCCATGACCTTCTAGCAAACAACCTAGTCAAATGTGGGCTATGTAAAACTATGGTTAGGTGGATCTGTAACTGGTTAAGTGAATGAACCCAGAGGGTGCTCACCAATGGATCTTCTTCATCTTGGAAAGAAGCGATGAGTGGAGTGCCCCAGGGTTCCATTCTGGGCTCCGTCCTGTTCAACATCTTTTGTAGCAGTACGTGTGAAAAAGGATCTTGGAGTCCTCGTGGACAACAAGTTAAACATGAGCCAACAATGTCATGTGTTGGCAAAAAAAAATTGTTGACAAGCTGGAAGGTGACTAAAATAATCAAGGGTCTGGAGAACAAGCCCTATGAGGAAGGGCATAAAGAGCTGGGCATGTTTAGCTTGCAGAAGAGAAGGCTGAGAGGAGACATGATGGCCATGTATAAATATGTGAGGGAAAGTCATAGGGAGGAGGGAGCAAGCTTATTTTCTGTTGATCTGGAGACTAGGACACAGAACAATGGCTTCAAACAGGAAAGGAGATTCCACCTGAACTTGAGGAAGAACTTCCTAACTGTGAGAGCTGTTCAGCAATGGAACTCTCTGCCCTGGAGTGTGGTGGAGGCTACTTCTTTGGAGGCTTTTAAACAGAGGCTGGGTGGCCATCTGTCAGGGGTGCTTTGAATGTGATGTGTCTGCTTCTTGGCAGGGGGTTGGACTTAATGGCCCACGAGATCTCTTCCAACATTATGAGCCTATGATTCTATACAAAACCATGTGATGTGAAGCACCACTGAAATTGGGTAATAATGACTGGAGCACATGGGCAAGAGAAAATTTAAAAATGTAAATTACTGTAGAAGTTTAGCCACGTTGCAGGTATATTGATACAGTGCAGTGGGCCCTTGATATCCACTGGGATTTGGTTTCAGTATTATTTATTTATTTTAAACTTTTATACCCCGGCTTTCTCACCTCCGAAGAGGGACTCAGACCGGCAAACAGCAAGTATTCAACGCTAACATTTAAAATCTAAAACATCATAAATTTACAATGAAATTATCGAATACAAATACAATAAAAACATTTTAAAAGCCTTTCGCCAGAGTAAAATCGAGTCCAACTCAATCCGTATATTCGGTCCGTATCTAGTGGTTAGCGACTTTAGTCGATTCGCGATCTCCTCTTTCATTCTGCGAAGGCCTTTTTGCACAGCCACGTTTTCACCCGCTTCCTAAAAGTGGAGGGGGCAGATCTGGTTTCATTTGGGAAGGAATTCTACGGCCGGGGGGCCACCAAAGAAAAGGCCCTGTCCCTCGTTCCCACCAGACATGCCTGTGAAGGTCGTGGGACCGAGAGCAGGGCTTCTCCAGACGATCTTAACACTCTTGATGGTTCATCGGGGAAAATACGTTCGGACAGGTAAACTGGGCCAGAACCGTATAGGGAACCGACCCCTTCCTCCACTCCACCCTTGTGGATAACAAAATGTGTGGATGTTCAAGACCCATTGGCATAGTCAGATTTTGAGGATAACTTCCTGCCAGAATTGAAAAGAAATGGAAGTTAAAATGAAGTTCTTCAGTAGGATAGGGAAACCATTTGCTGCATTCAGGCTGCAGATGCTTTGATCCTCCTGCATAGTTTTTTTACTTCTTTCCCAGTGCCTGCTAATCCTGCCACCACCTCTCATCTGGGCCTGTCATTGTGGGGAGGAGAGTATTTGCAGAAGTCCTGCCAACACAGCCATTCACTGAAATAATAATTTGAATTATAGATAAATCAATTTATATTTATTGGTACTACTTCTTATATCTATCGTTTCCTTTTCCACATTTCACTTTATTACTTCTTCTAACCCTTCACCACACAAATAGAATTCTTGGAACACAAACAGCGGAGACTCTGCTTCTGATAATGGCAATGCAATTGTTGTCCCCAGGTGTTAATTGTGTAACCTATTACAACATTCTGGCTCTGTAAAATTGCTAACAATAAAGATGCTCACATTTCTCTTGCTAACATGCCAACACCTTGCTACAAGTTGTATTTTTTTCTCCTTCTACTGAGTTAGTAGAAAATTTTAATATTGAGGGTGATTGGCAGATTATGGTCGTTGCATAGATTATCATAGGGTCCTTATACACATGAGGCCCCCCGGGCAACTGCTGAAAATGCATTAAGATGACACAGTGCACTGGCAATATTTTTGTGTACTGCAGTCTGTGGTCCTGGGGGGCGGGGGGCAGGCGGACTTGAAGAAAATTGGACCTTGGCTCAGGTCCGGATTACCCATAAGGCCACCCTAGGCCATGGCCTAAGGCAGCAGCCCTGGGGGTGGGGGGGGGAGATCCGGAACCCCCACCAAAAAGTAAAAATAAAATAAAAAAAATTGAATTTTTAAAATCAAAAATCAAAAAAAGTGCGCATGCTCACGGCCACCCCGCACCCCCTCCCCTTTGCTCTGCTCCTCCCTCCTCCTTTTGCCCCTGCCAGTCTCACAGACCCGGCTTGTGAGCACTAGGGAGAAATCCTTCTCCTCTGTGGCCCGCCGACTTTGGAATTCCCTCCCGGGAGAGATTAGGAATGCCCCTTCAGTGGAGTCCTTTAAAAAACAACTGAAAACCTGGTTTTTCCACCGGGCCTTTGGAGATTAGACTCCCCAATATGCCTCCATTTTTGGTGAGACTTCTTCCCCTATGTGATCCTTTATGTTTGACACTACTCCAGTTATCTCCCCCGAGTTTTTAAACATTTTATATGTACATGTGGTTTCTGTTTTAGATTCACCTATGTTCTTCTGTTTTCAAAGATGTATTTATTTTATTGTGTTTATTGCTTTTATTGTGTTTATTGTTTTCTGATGTTTTTGATATTTTTTGTGATGTGTTGCTCGGGAACGGCCCCATGTAAGCCGCTCCGACTCCCCTTTGGGGAGATGGATGCGGGTTATAAATAACGTTTTATTTATTATTATTATTATTATTATTATTATTATTATTATTATAAAACATCTGGGGACCCACAGGTTGAGAATCACTGCTGTGGAGGAACTACATTGGACTGAAGCTCCATTCTGAGCACTTCTACATTCCAATTAGGTAGCTCATTTCTAGCATATCATATTGCTGCTCTGCTTGCTGCTGTGTAATATGGATCATTTTTCCAATGTCATATTCAAAGCCTTGGTAACTCGGTCACATGATAAAAGAAAACGACAGCCCTGTGAAGATGCCACCAAATTTGTTGATCAGTGTATATGATTGTAAGAGTTACAATTGATTGGCCTCTGAGAGCTCTTTCTACCATAGAACTCTCATCAGAAAACTTTGAAGATCTTACTCGACAAGGCCATTCTTTAAAATCCCCCCTACTTCTCAAGAAAGAGATGTAAGCAGGAATTCTTTTCTTAATGTAGAAACTAGAATGTTCCTCTTACAAATATTGCATGCATATTTTATCATTCGGAGTATTACAACACGCACACACGCACCTCTGCTGGCTTTATTATGATTAAACTTTTTTCCAGCAGAGCTCTGTGTATAAATTTATCCTGTAATACAAAGAGGAGCTTCTATCTTTTGTTTTGTTTTTTTAAAAAACTCCTTGAAGGATATGAATAAGAAATATTCTTGACATTCTTTCGCTTCAGACAAGTTGAAAGGAGGGAAAGTGTGTTTATTGTATTGTGATCAGTCAGCAAAGGAAAAGTTTTGTATTTGAGAGAAGCCTTAAATGCTTTTAAGGCTCAAACTTCACTTTTTTCTCTAGTTATTTTACTTTTAAAATGAAATCCAGCACCTGGCACATTAAAGCAAAAATAGGGTATAGAGAAGGGCTCCCTGACCCCTTCTTGGATCACAAACATACTTCCATCTAGCCTGCTTTTCTCTCCTTCTGCATGTGGAGAAGTAGCAGGCTTGTCTACATGTGGTGAAAAACCTGAAGTGGGCCATATGTATGTTTACAAATATACAGGAATTTTGGTCCTTGGTGTAGGGATGCTAGGTTGCCCATCCTAAAGATCTGGGTAAACAAGCAATGTATAATACAGTCAAACCCCCTATATATACAAAGAGATTGATGAGCTGATAATAGAGATAGACGACATCAAAAAGGACCTAGCGGATAATCTTCAGCCGACTCATGCTCAAGAAATATCTGAAGAATGTGCGAAGCTACACCTAGAGATTAGGAACAACAAATTAAAAAAGCTTAATCGGGACAGAGAAGATTATAGGAAGAACAGGGTACACATATGGTTCAAAAAACCTTATCAGAAGGTACCTTGCCACGGCGGCACGGATAGTTTTCGCAAAACTTTGGAAGCAAAATCTCCTCCCGGACAAAGAACAATGGTTGGAGAAAGTGTTGGAAATCAAGGGAATGGACGAATTAACATACTGGCTGCGCCAGAATAATGGCCAGGGGAATACGATGACAGACTGGACCATGATTAACGAATACATAAAACTAATGAAAATAGAGTGAAACATTCTGTCAAAAACTATATCAAAAAATATAAGTAAGAGCACTTTAGGATGCCCAATGCTGAAGAAATAATACAACAATGTAACATGATAAAGTATGGAACTAGAACGGAAGTCAAGATTGCCCCTCACCCCCCTCCCTTTCCCCTCTCCCTCTGTAGTCGTGTATGGTCTATTGGTATGTTTTGTAATGTTTATAAAATTTGAAAATTTAATAAAAATCAGTTATAAAAAAAGAAAAAAAGAAGAAGGGGCGAAGGGGTGTGAAGTTTGGAGGGGACTCAGGGACATCACCTTCCTCAGGAGAGGAGACAAATGCCCAATCAGATTCCTCCAGCACATCTCAACCCCAAGCTAAACAATACCCGAAGAGAAATAGACCACAAGCTGGGTTCTATAAACAGGGTTTTTCCAAGGGTCCCACCTCCAAAAAGACGACATGATAGTGACTCTATCCGACACCCAGTTATCTCCTCACCTCAGAAAAACCATCAATAAGGGACTCTCCTTTGTTATGACCCCTAATTACAGCCAACTGGACCTTAGAAAGGACTTAGCTACCCTATTTCGTAACATTCATCTTAGGGACCATTTCAAGGATAAAACTACACAAGAAAGATCTTCCTCCTCCTTCTACATCAAGAGTAAGTTTATACCGACCAACCCCTCTGCCAACATAAGGGCCTTTGAGAATGTAGTCTTGAAAGAAACCCAGAAGATTAATTTTAAGAATCATCGTGTGAATTTATCTCCTCGAGACGCGGCAGCTATTAAACAGTTAGGCAACAATAATGCCATTGTCATCAAGAAGGCGGACAAAGGAGGGGGGGGGGTTGTGCTTCAAAATGCTACTGATTACAGAATAGAAACTGAGAGACAACTCCAAGATGGTAGGTTCTACGAGAAGTTAGATTCTGACCCCACGCAGAGGTTTTTGAGGACTATCTCCAATATTATCTATTACGACGAAAGCATGGGCTACATAGACCCCAAATTAGCCAAGTATTTAGTTAAGGACAATCCTAGGATACCGGTATTCTATCATCTCCCAAAGACCCATAAGGGATCTTTCCCTGTGCCAGGCAGACCAATTGTCTCAGCCAGGGAGAGTATTTTGGAACCACTTGCCAAATACCTCGACAGCATTCTGCAACCTTTTGTACAGACCATGCCTTCATATATTAGAGATACGACGGATTTGATCAACAAAATAGAACGCATCAAACTTCCTGCGGGTACCATTTTGGCAACGTCAGATATCACCTCGCTTTACACAAACGTTCCATTGGAAGAGTCTAGAACGATCATAGAAAGTGTACTCAACAGTAGACCCAAACCTCTTCAACCCCCCACTGGTTTCCTCCTTGACATATTGGATTGCATCACAGAGTATAATTATTTTAGATTTGAACAACAATTCTATATCCAGAAAGGGGGCGAGGCCATGGGTTCCCCGGCCACGCCTACTATAGCCAACCTGTTTGTGAAGTCACTGGAAGACCAACATTTACACTGCCAAACATCATCCGATATGCCAAACATATCGCCATCACACTGGTGGCGATATATAGATGATGTCCTGCTCCTACTGAAACCTGACACCCGTCAGACAGATTGTGACCAATGGTTAGACTCCTGGCACCCCAACATAAAATTTACAATTACTTACAGCAACAAAGAAGTGAATTTCTTGGACATCACCATCTTCAAGAGGGATGATAGTCTAGTAGTGAGACCATACACGAAGCCGATTGCAAATAATTCTCTTTTGCACTATGGGAGCTTCCATCCATTACCGTTAAAAAACGATCTCCCTTACTTACAATTAATTAGAACTAAAAGGAATTCAACCACAAACACAGACTACGAGGCACAGGCTACCATCCTGATGGGGAATGATCATTTTGGCTACAAAAGCAAAGACGGGGTGTGTGTGTGTTCAAATCTGCTACCTGGCAGTTGCACGAATGAGGTTAATGAGACTCAACATAACAGGTGTCAAAGGATACTCTGGAACCTCCCTCTAAATCAGGAGTAAACGGCAACCTTGAGCGTACGTAAGCAGTAGGGTGTAGCACAGCAGTTCTCGTTTGTGCCTGGAGGGCAGGGAACGGGTCCCGGGGTTCCATTAGCATTAGGGCCTGCAGCAGCAGATGTGGATTCAGAGGATGAGCTAGATGACTGGGGTGAAGCACAGGGCCCTTCGGATGGGCCTCAGTCGCCTACAGAGAGCTTGGCATGGGATGAGATGATGTTTGGGCCTAGTATAGATTCCGATCACCAGGTGGAGATGGGAAGCAGCGAAGGGAGTTATGAACACCCGGGGGGGAGGAATTCCCAAGAGCTTGAAAGTGTAAACATGGACGAAGCCGAATGGGAAAGTGCTAGGGAGGAAAGTTCTCAGGAAGATAGCGACACAGCTGCTGAGAGGCAAGGTCGAACGTTCGACAGGAGACGGAACATAGAGTCTAGGAGGAGGGATTGGTCCCGAGCCCTAGATCGACCGAGGTCCGTCAGCAGGGATTGGAGACGAAGAAGCCTAGAGCGCCGAGGACCTCGGCCGAAGGATTAAGTACAGGATCCGTGGGAACGCATCCTCAGTTCTCCGGCCACGTCGTACCTGTACAGGCGTGAAGCGGAGTAAGACCACAGCAGTGGTCATCTAGTCTTGCCTTGTTTTTGCCTTGCCTTGTATCCTGATTCGCATTGGTTTGCGAAGCCTTGCTTTGTTCCTGATTCGCATTGGTTTGCGAAGCCTTGCCCTGTTTTCCTGATCCGCATTGGCTGCGGAGCCCTGCCAAGTCTTTTGCCGATTTTGCTACGTTATCTTGGACATTGTTACTTTAAGCCTTTTGGATACTCTTTTCATATTGGACTTTATATTCTTTGGAACTGTTTATACTCAATAAAGTAGTTAGCCTTCAGTACGTCTCCTTGTGTGTGTTTAAGGGGCCAGAAAGTCCGAGATCGTGACATAGGGGTGGATATCTCCGGTTTAAAATACTTTGAAATCCATTAATTTTCGTATTTAAAATTAATTTCAAAGTTTTTTGACCCTCGGGGCCCAACCTGGAAGTGTAATTTCTATACCGAACCTGGGCGCCGCCATTTTTCTAAAGGTCACGTTATTAGGTTGTTTTTTCCCCTTTCAGTTCTCAACTTGCGAGAGGTGACTGGAGGGTAGCAGCACCCTCCTTTCTCCTCTTGCCAGCTGAGAGCTTGGGAATAAAGCAGGACCCTTGTCCCAGTTTATTCCCAAGTATAGAGAAGGAGGTGGGGGCTCGCCTCCCCACCTCCTCCTCTCCTTGGGAATAAACCGGGACTCTTGTCCCGGTTTATTCCCAAGGAGAGGAGGAGGCAGAGGACGCGAATCCCTGCCTCCTTCCCTCCTTGGGAATAAACTGGGACAAGGGTCCCGCTTTATTCCCAAGGAGAGGAGGAGGTGGGGAGGCAAGTCCCCGCCTCCTTCTCTATACTTGGGAATAAACCGGGACAAGGTTCCCACTTTATTCCCAAGCAGGGAAGGAAGTGGGGACTCACCTCCCCACTTTCCCCACACCTCAGAGCCATCACATGTTCAATATAATGTGGGATAACACTGAGGGGGCAGGGGAAGGAAGGTGTGTGTGTGTGCCTTGCATCCACACACACTTCCTTTCCTCGAACCTCAGAGCCATCCCGCGTTAAATTTAATCCCGATGCTTCTGAGCTGGGCGGGGGGGGGGGGGAAGAGTTCAGGGCTTACCCTCCATTCTTCCTTCCCAGCTGACGTAATGAATAATAATGAAAATTCATTATTCATTACGTTTCAATCATGAAATTTATTTTAAAAATTTTGTAATAATTTCTATAATGACCCAGCAACGGAAATCCCCCCCCCCCACGAGTTTAGAATCCAATTTTTTATGGATCAACTACCCCTAGTAAGCAGTTGTGCTGGTTCCTATATGGGAAGTTGCTGTGACTGTTTACACTGCCATCCTGCTTTCCCTATGGAATATTTCTTTTCGCGTCAGGAGCAACTTGAGAAACTGCAAATCGCTTCTGGTGTGAGTGAATTGGCCATCTGCAAGGACTTTGCCCAGGAGACACCTGGATGTTTTTGATATTTTACCATCCTTATTGGAGGCTTCTCTCATGCCGCTGCATGGGGAGGTGAAGATGACAGAGGGAGCTCATCCGCACTCTCCCTGGATTCAAACCTGCGACCTGTCGGTCTTCGGTCCTGCTGCCACAAAGATTTAATCCATTGCGTCATTGGGGGCTCCTATAGCAGTGCAGCCCAGGTAAAGGAGATGCCACCTACCTTGATCTATTGTGGTGTTGCTGGACACAAAAATGCCACTACATACTGGACAGCACTCGATGCCTGGAGTGATAATATCCAAAGGGGCAAGGAGACAAGAGAACGAAACAGGTGAAAGAAGGGAACAATTCCTCTTTTCCTGTGTCCCTACTCTCATGTCACTTCATCTCACTTGATATTTTAACTCCATGCACAAAGCAGTTCCCGGTGCCATTCTCATGCCTGCTGGGCGCCAAAAATAACAGGTCATCAAGGACAGGGAAAGGATCATGGTTGAGTGGCAGTAAACTGGTTCTGTTGTTGCTTGACTATTCAGCTGCCAGCCAGCTGCTGGGCTGGTTCAGGGCCATTCAGTGCATTAGTCATCCATCTCTTGAGTCAGTTAGGTTGCATGGAGTGTAGCCACCAGTGATGCTGAGTCAGAGTACCTCACTCCAGATCAGCACCACTGTTTCCGGCTGGTGAAATGCACCCTGAGCATGGGAGAATCAGAACAGTTAGGATTCTTTCCCTCTAGGCTTCCCCAGGACAGTGGCTCATATAGTTTCAATTTTTACATCTCATTTCCAGTTCAAGTCACGGCTAGAGTTGATGGTAGTTTCAGTTAGACTGCATGTGGGAGACTCCATGTTCCCTTCCTTAAGGTATATCTGAAAACATTTCCTTTAGTTTTCTTTATTTATTGCATGTATACCTCACCTTTCTCCCAGGACAAAATCCAAGCTGGAAATACAGTATTCCCTCACTACTTTGTGGTTCGCTTATTGCAGACTTGCTGTTTCACGGATTTCAAAAAATATTAATTTAAAATATATGTCATGGGTTTTTTTTTTGCTGTTTTGTGGGGATTTGCCGCCACTGTGGCAATAACTGAGGGAACACTGTATTTACCTTTTCTTTGCTTTATCTTAACTCATTCTTATTCTTTTTCTATATTGTAGTCTTACTTTTATAACATTATCTTATCGTTATGGATCAGTGTTTCTGAACCTGGTGGTCAGGACCCCTGGAAGGGGGGGGGGGTCATGAGGACCTGTCAGAGGGGTCACCAAAGACTTTCTGAAACACAGTATTTTCTGTTGGCCATGGGGTTTCCATGAGGGAAGTTTGGCTCAATTCTATCGTTGACAGGGTTCCGAATGCTCTTTGATTGTAGGTGAACTGTAAATCCCAGCAACTACAACTCCCAAATGTCAAGGTCTATTTTCCCCAAACTTCACCAGTGTTCACATTTGGGGATATTGAGTATCAGTGCCAAGTTTGGTCCAGATCCATCATTGTTTGAGTCCACAGTGCTCTCTGGATGGAGGTGAACTACAATTCCAAACTTCAAGGTCAATGACCACCAAACCCTTCCAGTATTTTCTGTTGGTTATAGGAGTCCTGTGTGCCAAGCTTGGTTCAGTTCCATCGTTGGTGGAGTTCAGAATGCTCTTTGATTGTAGGTGAACTATAAAACCTTTGGGTCACTTCCCCCATCATGTGTGATGTACCTGTTGAATTATATGATGGACCACAACCTGATACCGTGTTTCCCCGAAAGTATGACACCCCGATTGTAAGACGTATCGGGGTGTCAGGGGATCGGCTTATATAAGCCGTACCCCGAAAGTAAGACGTACTGCGGGCGGCATGGCGTGGCTTCCTGGCTGGGCGACGAGAGGCTCCCAGAGGGGCTCAAAAGGGGCCCGGAATCCTCCTCCTCTTCCTCCTCTTCCTTCCAGCGGCGCCTTCCATCCTCCTCCTCTTCCTCCCAGCGGCGCCTTCTCCCTCTCGCCGGTTCCGCCCCCTCCCTTCAGTGAAGGGAGGAGGGTGGAGCCGCCGCCGGGCGAGAAGGAAGAAAGCGCGCGGAAGTCCCGCCCGCAGGGCGACTCAGGCGTCTTCCCCGCCGCCGCCCCGCTCGCCCGCGCTCCAAACACGAGCGGGCGGAAAAAGTGCCTGAGTCGCCCTGGGGCGGACTGCCGGGCGCCTTCTTCCCTCTCGCCGCCGGCGGCTCCGCCCCTCCTCCCTTCAGTGAAGGGAGGGGCGGAACCGGCTAGAGGGAGAAGGCGCCGCGGAAGCCCGCCCCCAGGGAGACTCGGGCGCTTTGCGCCGCCGCCCTGCTTGCCCCGCTCGTGTTTGGAGCGCGGGCGAGCGGGGCGGCGGCGGGGAAAGACGCCTGAGTCGCCCTGCGGGCGGGACTTCCAGCGGCGCTTTCTTCCCTCTCGCCGGCGGCGGCTCTGCCCCTCCTCCCTTCACTGAAGGGAGGGGGGCGGAACCGGCGAGAGGGAGAAGGCGCCGCTGGAAGGAAGAGGAGGAAGAGGAGGAGGATTCCGGGCCCCTTTTGAGCCCCTCTGGGAGCCTCTCGTCGCCCAGCCAGGAAGCCACGCCATGCCGCCCGCAGTAAGTCTTACTTTCGTCTTACTTTCGGGGTACCGTCGCCCAATATAAGACGTACCCCGAAAGTAAGCCGTAGTGGGGATTTTGGGGGTCAAAAGAAAGTAAGACGCTGTCTTACTTTCGGGGAAACACGGTATGTATTTGATCGTCATGGGTTCCGCTTGATAAAGCCAGACTGTAGGCAAAACAGTCTTGGCCAACATCTCCGTACCGTCGCGGCCCGACCTGGACGCTCCCCTTTATTTTGACCCATGTCTTTAGCCCTATGGAATTGCATTGAACGCATTTGGCCACATCGGTGGATGAATTACAATTAACCTCTTTATTTGCGAGGATGTGCTTGCCTCTCAGTTTGGGATTACCGATTCGGATTATATTGTTTCATGGACAATTCCCTTTGGATTCCCCATTGTGGACCTTTATATTGTTACACAGAGGCTCATACTGGAACTTTGAACGCCTGCATCTATAATTACGAGTGAATTTAATTGCGTCTCCAGTATGGACGGATTTAATCCACTTTAACATCGTTGCACGAACTCTCGCTACGAACATTGGGCAAGTTCTTGTGTCTTATATTGTGGTGTTCTGCTTTTCACTATTAATGTGTATATATGATATTTATATGAATTTTTGAAAGTATTGATATTCTCTTCCTCTTTTGGGGTTTATCCCAATCTCTGTGTTCAGAGTATTTACATAGTGTAGCTACTACTTCTTTTGTTTGAACTATAAATCCCAGCAACTCCCAAATGACATCACACGCACACACCCAAACCGAACCAGTATTCAAATGTGGGCATATTGGGTATTTGTGCCAAATTTGTTCCATTGAATGAAAATACACCCTGCATATCAGATATTTACATGACGATTCATAATAGTAGCAAAATTACTGTTATGAAGTAGCAACAAAAATAATTTTATGGTTGAGGGTCGCCACAACATGAGGAACTGTATTAAGGGATTGCGGCATTAGGAAGGTTGAGTACCACTGCTATAGATATTCTTTAAGCTACCTTGAGCCCTACTCGTGAAAAAAAGTGTGGGGTATAAATGAAGTGATTGGTTAGTTAGTAGTTGTTGATGATGATAACACTTTAGAGGAGGTTCTTCGGATCAGTGGGATTTGGATGCATGATTTCTGGTGATTGCATATTATTGCAGCCATATTAGCAGATGGTGACAAAGGACCCCTTCACATTGCCTCTTCACATGGGATTTTTTATGGCCCCTTTTCTCTCTTCGGGACAGAGCCTGCCTAGCACCATCAAATGATGCTAGCTTGGCCCTACTCAGGGGCAGTCCTACCGGTAGGCAAAGGACGCCGCTGCGTGGGGCGCCATCTGGATGATCTGGGTAAAGGGCGCATTCCCCCGCCCGCCAGACAGTGTCCGGCCGATGTTCCACTTTTGGGCCTTGTGCAATGGAAAATATGGCTCTGTCTGTGCTTGCTGTCTTCGCCAGTCTGCAGAATGCAGTGTTCTTCCCAATAGGGCTCCAGGACTCGGTATTACCTAACTACCGAGTAAGAGGGGAGGAAGAAGGTGTTTTTCCCCTCCTAATGAATGCTGCACATTACAAACACCCCCACCCTTCTCACAGCGTCACGCGGCTAAAAATGTGTGTGCTGCTAAGGTAACGTCACGCCCTCCTGTTTGTCTCCCTGCGAGACCTGCCCGTCCCTCCTCTCCTTCCTTCCGCCCGCGAGGCAGGGCATGCTCATTTCGAGCCTTAGCCCCGCCCCCTCCGCGAGGTGGGGTTTCCCTGGCAACGCGCACCAGGCCTGTAGAGATTGGCAGCCGAGTGGCGCGGCGGCACTTTCAAGCCCGCCTTCTCTTGCTCTGCTCTGCGGAAATGGAGCGCCATGTCTTTGCGGAGGAGAAGCCGCTTCCCAGCGGTGATCGCCAGGAAGCCACCCAAGGCCGGGCGGAGCAAGCCTGCGCCCAGGCAGAAGTGGGATGTAAGCAAAGGGGCCTCATTCACTTAATGTTTTTTTTTGGGGGGGGGGCAAAATAATGTTCGCTTACCATTTAAAATTACCTTAGACCGCCTCTGGCCCTACTCTCATTCCTCTCAAAGTGGAGAGGAAACGTCACAAGATGCTTTCTCTGCCATGACAATAGAAGAACCTGCCTTTTCCTCTCCCTTTCCTTACATGATGTAGGAAAGGGCAATAGGGCAATGTGTGTTGCTGCCCTTCCACGCATGTGATGAGGGCAGGGACAGGGTGCCAATGTTCCCTGTCCTGGCCCTACCATATGATGGGGGAAGCAGCACGGTGTGTGGTCCTAGGTGAACTCAGACACGTTGAAGCATTCATGTTCATGTCACAACCATTAAAAATATAGGGCATTATTGTATTTTTTTTAATCTGTGGAGGGTCCTGTTACTAAAGTGCCATGGATACATGAGGCTCACTGCATATCCTTTATTTCCTCCATGGAGCTCAAGGTGGCAAACACTCAAGGAGTTTTACTCAAAGAGTCTGAGTGTAGGTATGAATTTGGATCTCCCAAGTTTCAGCCCAACGTTCTAACCATTACATCACATTTGCTCTTTATCAAATCAAAAGGTAACCCTTTCTGAGGGACAAGATGTCCTTCCGCAATCTGACATTTGGAAAATGCTGACTTCTGTTTATCATTCTGTTTGCCACTAATAATGCAAACAGTCTGTTCCGGATGATGCTAGAAAAAAGGAAGACGTGACACCCTTGAGTTGATAACCAGGTGCCGATAGGACAAGATATATGTATGCATTTCTGCTTGGAATTGCCAATTTATTTTTTCATCTAACCGGTGTGTAATGGGTCATTTCATTTCTGCCAGGGAATAAGTTGTCTATTAAATTTTGTATACCATGAAGTTGCTAAAGGCCAGGGCCAATTCTCATGGGAAACTAAACACACTCCACAACTACTCTTATGACACAGGCATAAGAAGCTTTTGGCCCTCCTGCTATTTAGGACTACAATTCCTACCGTTCTTTACTGTCCTTGCTGGCCATAGTTGACGGAAGTGGTAATATAAAATATCTGAAGGGCAATAGATTCTCCATTCATGTTGTAACCTATTACAATAGAAAGTCCTGCATGTATCATGCCCATTTTATTCACCTATAAAATTGTTATTTGACAGCAACATTTGGAATATTTTTCTTAACAATATGGATATTGGGGGAATTATTACCATTGTCCTAAAAAAGATTATAACATGTTTTAGCTTTTTGTTGTAGCCCTTTCAGGATGGGAATTATACAGCTCTCCATACTATTGCACTGAGTATAGCCAATGGGGGAATGCTGGGAGTTGTAATCTAACGTCTGGATGGATAGGCAATTCTTACTTCTGCTGTACATGACATCAAATTGTTAGCAACCTGTTAAATGTAACCAAAAGAGAATGAAAAACAAAAACAAATGAAAGTGTTGAATGAACTAGGCAGTATTTCCCAACCTTTTTTGATCCGCGGCACATCTGGTAACTCGGGGCATGGCCTCCACCCGGGTCCCGTCCCCTTTTGGCCCAGGCCCGTCTCTCTTCCTCCTTTCCCTCTTGCCTGCCTGGCTGCCTGGATTCTTGGGGGCGATGGAGACGCACGGCTTGGACCGGAGCCTGTGCGTGGTGACGGGAGCATTGTGGGGCCTGGGCCAGGCTGTGTGCCTCCACCTGGCCGTGCTCCTCTCCCCGGGCTCGGCACTGCTCTTCTCGGGCCAGGTGAAGGGCCCGCTGCGGGACTGGTCGCGCCTCCGCCCGCGCACCCTCCCCGCAGAACTGGCCCAGCTCCACGCTGCCCAAAGCCTGCTCCGCACGGCCTTTGAAGCCCACTGGCAGATGGAGGGTGAGGGGGAAGAAGGTGCGGGGCCGCCCCCAGAAAGGGTCCTCCTGGTGAACAACGCCGGTGAGCCAGGCAGGAGGGAGAGGCCGGCAGGAAGGAAGGAAGGAAGGAGGGAGGGAGATAGGAAGAAGGAAGGGAGGGGGAGGAGGGAGGGAGGAAGAGCCTCCCTCACAAGGGGAAGGCACCCCCAGGTAACACTAGGAAGAAAGGGGGGAAGAGAGCTTTTTCCCGGCACACCAGCTGATCTCTCACAGAACACTAGTGTGCCGCGGAACA
Source organism: Anolis apletophallus (assembly GCA_030556195.1). Classification (NCBI taxonomy): domain Eukaryota; kingdom Metazoa; phylum Chordata; class Lepidosauria; order Squamata; family Anolidae; genus Anolis; species Anolis apletophallus. The sequence continues at coordinate 40,057,700 of JARBWK010000007.1, read as the reverse complement.
GTGGTTGGGAAACACTGAGCTAGGGAACCTTGCAATACAATTTTTCAGGATGGCATTCCAGCGTATTTTTTGTCTGGCAAGTCATTTGTTTTTTGAGGCTATTCCATTATATCTCATGCTCATTGGGTATAGGCAGTTTGCACTAAACAGTTGGTGTTTGGACTACTCCACCTTCCCACTCTTAACAGATGTTGGCATTCCCTAAACCAGGCCTGTCCAACAGGCGGCCCGGGGGCCCGTACACGCCCCCCTAGCCCCTTGGCTACAGCCCCTTACCCTCCTGCAATAAATAATATATTTTTAAAAATATTTTTAAAATATTTTTTCAATTAAAAATATTATTTTTATTATTATTTTTGGTCCCGCCCCTTGGCTTTCTATTGGCCGCCTCCTCTTCTCCTGAGGGAGGGGGCCAATGGGAGGGAGTGACGTCTCTCGGGCCCCGCCCCCTTGGCAGCAAACAGGAAGAGCGACCCGGCCGCATGGCTTTCCCCCTCGGCAGCGCCGCTTCCTCCTCAGGATTACTGCTGCTCCATCTGGGAGGCGCTCAGGCCCTCAGCGGCAGGGAAGCAAAAGGGGTTTGGGAGGGAGGGAGTGTGTCTGAGAGCGTGAGTGAGTGAGTGAGTGAGTGACACAGAGAGAGAGAGAGAGAGAGAGAGAGAGAGAGAGGGGGGGGAGGGAGGGAGAGAGAGGAGGGGGACCTGCCCTGGGCACACCTCTCCCCAGCGCAAAGGGAAGATCTCTCTGGCTCTCTCAGACACACACACACACACAAGCCCCTTCCTTTCTGACCCCTTCATTTGCGTTTCATGAACTGTCTCTTTAATGAGAAGGAGAGAACCGGCCAGGCATAGGAGAGGGGAGGAGGAGAAAAGGAGGGAGGGGGGAATTGAATGAGAGGGAGCTCAAGGAAAGGCCTCCCACCCCCTTTCCCCCTACTTTTCCTCCCCCCAGAATTATTTACATTCTTTGCAATTACCTAAGATTACTTTTATGACTTGCACTGAATGGAATCAGTAAACTGGCAGAATGAAAGCACACAGACCGTTCAACTGCAAGGCCATTCAATGCTGATCAATGTGGCCAGTGGAACAGTCATATATTCCAGTTTAAAGCAGAGAGTGTGGGATTTTCTGCCTTGATATTCTGTATATTAATGCCCCTCATGTGTTCCATTCATTCCTCCCTCTCCCCTTATTTAAATAATATAATATGTAATTGTATATTTATGCAATGCCGGGGGCGGGGGCGGAGCCGGGGGAGGGGAGGGGCGGAACCAGGGCTTGGCCCCCCCAGGTGATCAGTGACCGGAATTCCAGCCCAAGGTCCGGTAGAAGTTGGACAGCCCTGCCCTAAACATTACTACTAGGCTTGTGCAATCCAGGTAAACCTTGATCCATTTCGGTGTCCTGGTTTTCGGTGTGGGCCCAGTTCCATTTTTTGGGGAGCCTTCCGAATTCAAGAGGGCGGGTATCTGTTTTCGCTCTGAGGTGCTGAAAAAAATCATTTATTATTGGCCCATTATTGGAGGGGGGGGGGCTTCCTATCCTCCCCTTGTCATCATTTTAGGCATTTAAGCTGTTTCTATTCTAGGGGAGGTGCTGCAGGCAGGTACACATGCTTTCTCTCCAAAACCTGCATGCCACACAAAACTCTTTCCAAGACATTTAAAGGAGGCAAGTTCTTCTTAAAGTTGTTTCTACTTTAGAAGAGAGGCACTTGGTTGCAGGCAGACACACTTCAAGGAGGCTTCTTGCTCAGGAGAAGTGCTGCATGGTGCAGGCAGGCAGGTGCACATGCTTTCTCTCCCAGGCCTGCACCATGGCAGCAATCATGTACTCTTTCCAAAGTGTTTTATGGAGGCTTCTCACTTCCAGGGAAGGAAAAGCGATGACCTCCTGGAGCTATTTGTGGTGTTCTTCTTCTTTTTTTTAAAACCTATTTTTTCCTGGTACGCTTCAATCTCCTTTCTGCTTTGCTCCCTTACAGCTGTTTCTACATTCTGCTCTAGAGGCAATATAACTGGTAGGAGTTTTCTGGGAATGAGGATTTTCTTTTTGTTTGCTGGGTATTGATAAAAAAAAATTAAACTGTGATGCCAAAAAGCAGAGGAGGAGCTGAGATCGGCTCCTACTTGCTTTCATTGCGGGCAGGTTTTTGTATTGGGAAACAAATTGAAATTGAATCCAGACAAGACAGAGGCACTCCTGATCAGTTGAAAGACCGAACAGGGCATAGGGTTACAGCCTGTGTTGGATGGGGTTACACTCCCTTTGAAGACGCAGGTTCGCAGTCTGGGTGTGATCCTGGATTCATCGCTGAGCCTGGAACCCCAGGTTTCGGCGGTGACCAGGGGAGCATTCACACAATTAAAACTTGTGTGCCAGCTGCGCCCGTACCTTGGAAAGTCTGACTTGGCCACGGTAGTCCGTGTTCTGGTTACATCCCATATAGATTACTGCAACGCTCTCTACGTGGGGCTGCCTTTGAAGACTGCTTGGAAGCTTCAATTGGTCCAACGGACAGCAGCCAGGTTGATAACAGGAGCGGCACTCAGGGAGTGTACAACTCCCCTGTTGTGCCAGCTCCACTGGCTACCAGTTTGCTACCGGACAAAATTCAAAGTGCTGGTTTTGGCCTTTAAAGCTCTATACGGTTCTGGTCCAACTTACCTGTCCGAACGCATCTCTCCCTATGAACCATCAAGATGCTTAAGATCATCCAGAGAGGCCCTGCTCTCAGACCCGCCTGCTTTGCAGGCGCGTCTGGCGGGGATGAGAGGCAGGGCCTTTTCAGTGATGGCTTCTCGGCTTTGGAACTCCCTTCCTAGTGACATCAGATCGTCCCGCTCCCTCCTGACATTTCTTAAGAAAGTCAAGACTTTAATCGAGATCAAGGATTACTATGACGACGAAACAGAAACCGATTTTAAGATTGTGGAGCTGAGATTTGTATTTTGTAGTTTTTAACTGTTAATTTTATATGTTTTTATATGACTGTTTTTATCTTGTGATGTATTGTATATGGGCACTTGTTGCCGCTTGTTCACCGCCTCGAGTCACCTTTGGGCTGAGAGAGGTGGTATAGAAGCATGGCAAATAAATAAATGAAAAAATTGGGAGGGCCCTTACTGTTATGGGCTCTGAAGTACTGAGGGTACCAAGGGAAGTGGTGGAAACGAAAGAATTCCATACACAATCCTAATTATTACTGATATCCTGTTTTGTATGTGGATGGTCTTTTTTTGGCTACCCAAGGAAAATATCTAGCAAATGACTTTGGAGATGTTTTACATGTTTTGCACACCTGCCTGTAAGTGATAAAGTGGGATAGACATCTTTTTACCATGGCGTTGATAATATTCAGAGACCCATCCAGAATTTTCAATTGAGATATCACATTCTTTTCACAGTAGTATGCTTTCTTGAGTGATGTGACAGGTAGATAATCAACCTTTGTGTTTTTACCTTGCATAACAGAGCTCTTGGGCCGGGGAAAGAGGCATCTGTTGAATATTCACTCTTTATGCAGGTATAGAATAACATGCCCTCTTTCTATCAAACAAAGGGGCAATTGCTGATATAGCCATTATACAGGAAAGCAAATTGCAGTGACAGCTTCCCCAAACCTTGAATTAGACCTGTAATGTTGCCAACGTTCCTCCTGCCATGCCTTTAACAGCAGCTTGATCTGCAGCTTTTACCCAGTGGAAAATAAACTGGAAAATAGTAACAGCATGATACCAATTTAATTGGTATGGTTGTATAGAAAAGAATCCAGGCACTTGCATTTTGGTGAAGTATAGAAAGTTTTTCGAAACAACAGCACTAGAGTTCTCTGGGCATAGAAACCCAAATACCTCAACAAACTAGAACTCCCAGCCTTCCACAAGATGGAGCTGTAGCAGTTAAGTGGTACTTTAGTATCATAATTTCATAGCATAGAAACACCTGTAAATTGCTGGAGTTGCTTGAATGACAAAGCAGCACAGGCTGACTGAAAAGCTGTCAATCATTATTTAAGTGGTTCGCAGCACTCAAAAGTCCACCCTATTGTAGTTGTTGCTAACTTTAGAAAGGAAAGATTATATTGGTTTCATACCTGGTTCTCATTGATCCGGAAACTTAAGCTGGTGCAGAACGCAGAAAGTGGCAGCTCGGCTGCTGGCAGGTGTTCCAATGAGCTGCCACATCACTCCCAGCGCGAACTGCACTGGCTCCCAGTGGAATGCCGGATTACCTTCAAAGTGCTGGTATTGACCTTTAAGGCCTTGAATGGTCTGGGGCTAATGTACCTAAGGGACCACCTCATCCCATACCGTCCCACTAGACCCCTGAGCTCGGAGACAGAAAACCTCCTGGTGGTCCCAAGTCCTAAGAGTTACTATCTCACTACGACACGGAGGAGGGCTTTTTCTATCATAGCTCCTACCCTGTGGAATGCATTGCCCTCTTTCAAGTTTGCCGGCTTTTTGGAAGGCACGCAAGACATTATTGTTCCAACAGGCGTTTGGCTCCTAAAAACTGTCAGTCTCTCTGACATTACATTGTCCTCTCTGATGCTATTGTGGTGTTCCAGCCTATTAATGGGGTGCTCCAATCCAGTGGTGTGACGCCCCAGCCTACTGGTCCAAGCCAGGTACCAATGGTGCCAGTGGAGCCCGGGAGATGACTCATAATACCGATATGTATTAGAACGCAGAAACGCGAAATCTCCCGTATCGACTTTGAGTCTTTATTGTGCTACTACAACACTGGGGAGGAGCGGTCAGAAGTTTTGAGCGCCCTGAGGAAGCGGAGTTCATGCGAAACGGCCATCTTGGCGTCGTCAGCTTACCTCCAGCCGTTGGCGCCTGCCCACCTGGCAGCTCACCAGCTCTTCTACCCATCGAGGCTCCCTTACTGACTCAGTCGCTAGCCTATGAGTTATTATACTCTGGACTATTGATAGGGGTACACAGACTCTGTTGGAATATTGCTCTATGCTCTACATTATTGTTAGGCATTACTATTGTCATGAGTGAAAGCTTTGATTTACATTACTGTGAATGAATTGCATTACATTGTACTTTATGTGAGATTGTCATGCTATTTAGCACTTGAATTGATGCATATGATTATACCTGTGATTTTTACCTCAAACACGTGTCGATACCTTTATTCCTGCAGATCTGCCCCTTTACATCCTGTGGTTTAGCTGTGTGTATAGCCAGTGGAGCAGGGCCAGAATGAGGAGGATGAATGGCCTGAGGTGGACACTTCTGTGGATGCAGATCTATCGTGGGATAACGATTGGTTGCATGGGTATTGGCCCGAGGAAGGGGTTAATGAAGATTCTATGGAAGTAAGTTTCGAGACTGCCAGCGAGAATTCGTGAAACCTTGAATCTCACGGGAACCCATCTCCCTTGCCAGCTGAGGCCCAGGGAAATAGGGAGGATGAGCCTTCCCACCAAGATATGAGTCTAACGAGCTGGCTGGTTTTGATAGAAAAGCTAATATCAGATCTACAAGGAAAGATTGGAATTTGAGACGTGGGATTCAGTGGACTCACAGAAAATAGATTCCATTTAAGACTGGCTCTGGGAAGATTTCGACAGAGCCGAAGCTACTTTTGAATTGAACGTTTCTTGATCGAAGTCTCCAAGTTCAAGTGACTGCAGGAGCGGCTTGCCTGCTGAATCAAGTATCCTGGTTGCCCGTGGTTTTTGTTGGGCTTTGAACTCTAATTTCATGTTTTTGGTCGCAGGAGTGGACTGCCTTGCTTGCGGATTGCTTTCCTTGGGATTTACACCGTTTTGAGAACTTTTTCAGCATTACTTTGGGACTCACTTTTTGCCTTATACCTTTACCTTTTCGGACTATCTTATTCCAAATAAACGTAGTTTATTGAGCTTGCCTGTGTGTGTGGTCTAGGGGGGTACTTTCCAAGTCTGCGTCGCAACAGCTATCTGTATTTTATGGTTGCTGTTTTAATCCTAATGATTTTAATGTTGTTGTTATTCTTGTTTCATACCGAGCCGAATAGGAGTGGCGACGGATAAATTTGAATAAATAATTAAATAAATTGCTATGACAGCATCCTATGGAAATCCTTGGATTGACAATTTAGGGAGGAGTATACAGAGTTTTCTTCCAAAGAGGTCTAGTGCCAGAATTCCTTAGGATGCAATAATGCCAGGTAAAGTGAAATCACAATATTATAACTGTGTAGTGTGAAAGTTTCTGTAACCAAGGTGAATAAATGGGACTATGTCAAGCTTGCAAACAACAAAGCGTTGAATTTTATCCTCAGGGCAGTTCCAGATAGCCAAATAATAGCACAGGACCTAAGGTCCCAATAATCATCAAACAATCAAGTAACAATAAAGCCCCCAAACAATCAAGTAACAATAAAGCCCCCCTACCTTATTGTCTGTGCCACCCCCGATACTCTATACATCGAACTGTCGTGAGATTGGATTCTCGGGCTCGTGGGATTGGACTGTGGTGTTTCCCGAAAGAACTGTAGATATCGTGTATGGATTATTGATTTGCAACTGTTCATCACGAAAGTGCCTGCACCTTTAATTCACATCAGTGACAGATTGTTTATTTTGGCACTTGGAATATACATATATAAAGAAAGACTTTTGAGTTATGGACATTTGATTGGACTCTATATTCATTCCCATCACGGTAACCCCATTGGGGGCTTTATTGTTACTTGATTGTTTGATGATTATTGGGACCTTAGGTCCTGTGCTATTATTTGTGTATCAGGCACTCCCCTGCTTCATTGTTTATAGTTCCAGATAGCACCAAATTGCACGCTTTAGTCAGGGGCTAAAAATCCCGGGACTTCAAAAGAGATTCTCATACAAACCTGTTGGTCCTGGGATTTCTGCCTCCATCGTCCACACTTGCTGCTTTGTTGTGGGATTTAGAGGCTCCCAGGATGACCACCGTGGGACTTCCGCTGGAAATTTCAACGTTTTTTTTAAAAACAAACAAACAAAGATTCAAGCATGTGAAGATGTGAATCATTGTATAAGTTCAATTCCTGGGTTATATAAACTGGAGGGCCAACTGCGCAGACAGGGGATTTTTCTGGGGTTATACATGTCTGTTTCTGATTGCTCTTATTGTGAAAAGATGTACAACGTTGACTAGGGAGCCACAACTTTGTCCTGGCCAGAAAAAAAAGTGCTCTCCACACGTTTCACGGGTTTTCTGGCACGCAAACAAAGTTTTCACATTCTACTCAACTTTCACCTTCTTTTTAGGAACCAACCAATCAGGAACAAACATCTAAAACCTGGGAACAAACCTAGATAAAAAAAATCCCTTGATTTCTGACTGCAGGGACATACAGACATTCAAACATACAGATTCCTGCTTAGAACCAGGATAGTCCTGCACCTGGAAATCTCACAATTTTTGCTGTTTGTAATGATTGCTTCCACATTTACAGGGAACGGGATCTGGCTACCCTCCTGTTTGCTGCGGAAGCTTCTGGGATAAAAGTCTCTCTCTCTCTCGGCATTACTTCGCGAACGAAGATTCAGGAAGGACTCATCCCACGCTTTTTACAAGCGCGTTGATGACTAAAAAGGCCAATCTGAGATAGGCAAGTTCGGTTGCAGAAAGCGCAGCAGAAAGTCTCCTTGGGTGATGTTTTTCCAAGTTGCGGTTCTTTCTGCGTTGTCGTTTCTCTTCGAGACCCATTCGGCGTGTCTTCTCGAAAGAGGCCGCAGCATTGTGGATAGTGCTTCTCCATGCCTCCCGATGTGAGGCCAGGGTGGACCATTGTTGGTGATCAATCTGGCCAAGCCTGAGATGTTGTTTCAGGGAGTCCTTATATCTCTTTTGGGGGGGGGGGGGGGCGCCTCTCTTGCGCTGACCCGTGGCGAGTTCACCGTAGAGTAGTATCTTTGGGAGGCGGTGGTCCTCCATCCTAGAGACGTGCCCTGCCCAGCGCAGCTGTGTTCTCAATAGCATGGCCTCAATGCTGGTGATCCCTGCTTGCTCAAGGACAGCAACATTCGTCACATAGTCGGTCCAGTGTATATTTAGGATTGTGCGAAGACAGCGCTGATGAAAGCGCTCGAGTCGTAGGTGTTGGCGATAGGTGACCCATGTTTCAGACCCATAGAGGAGAATGGACAGTATGATAGCTCTGTACACACTGATTTTGGTGCTTTGTCTCAGGTGCTTGTTGCTCCAGACTCTTTTTTGTGAAGCCTTCCGAATGCACTATATGCCTTTGATAATCTGTGATCTATCTCTTTGTCAATCTTGGCGTCTGAAGAGATGATGCTTCCCAGGTAGGTGAACTGCTGAACGGACTTAAGCACAGATGTGCCTATGCTGACGTGAGGATGGTGGTGTTCTTCCTGTGGTGCGGGCTGGTAGAGGACTTCTGTTTTCTTCAGGCTGACTTCCAGCCCAAACAGCTCTGCAGCTGTTGCAAAGCAGGATGTGAGGCGCTGCAGGGCTGCTTCTGAATGGGCGACAAGGGCAGCATCGTCAGCAAAAAGTAGCTCACGGACTAGATAGTTTAGAGTCTTAGTGCGAGCCCTCAGACGGCTTAAGTTGAACAAGCTACCATCAGTACGATAGCGTATATATATGCCGTCTTCTTCTTGTAGGTCTGCCATAGCCCTTTGGAGCATCATGCTGAAGAAGATTGTAAATAGGGTTGGTGCAAGAACACAACCTTGTTTCACTCCATTAGTTATGAGAAAGGGCTCCGAGAGAGCATCGCCATATCTGACTTGACCGTGCTGGCCCTCATGTAACAGGACAATCATTTTGAGGAACTTGGGGGGACATCCTAGACGTTCCAGGATCTGCCACAGACCTTTCCTGCTCACAGTGTCGAAGGCTTTGGTGAGGTCGACGAATGTGGCATAGAGTCCTTTGTTCTGCTCTCTACATTTCTCTTGCAGTTGTCTAAGGGCAAAAACCATATCTGTGGTGCTCCTATTTGCTCTGAAGCCGCATTGGCTTTCAGGGAGAAGTTCTTCTGCAATAGCCGGAACTAATCTGTTCAGGAGTATCCTTGCAAGGATTTTTCCAGCAATGGAGAGCAGGGATAAAAGTACTGTCTGGATAAGCCCACAGAGTCAAATTCACATTGTCTAGCAACCCTGTAAAAGATAGTGACTTTTCAGTCTCTGAAAGGTTTCAGATGGCCTCTTGGGCTGGACCTACATTTCCCTATATGCCAGGATCTGATCCCAGATTATCTGCTTTGGACTGTATGAGTCTACACTGCCAGATAATCTGAGATAAGCAGATAATCAGGGATCAGATCAGGGGCGGTCTAAGGTAATTCTAAATGGTAAGCAAACATTATTTTGGCACCCCCCCTTCCGCGCATGCCCAGAAACTCCTGCCTGAAGGCGCCCCTCCGGAGAAAACCGCCACTCACCGCCGGCTTCGTGGAAGGAAAGGGAGAGAAAGGCTTCCTCACAGTGCAGCGGTGAACTGGCGGCTGTGTAGTGACTCGTGCGAGGCCGCGCCCTTCCTTCTCACGCGCCCCACACTGCCCCCAGCCTCGCGCGATGCCATGCCCCCAGTCTACTCAGCCTCACACGAGGCCATGCCCCTCTCCCGCCTCACTTTTCCAGTCTCACGTGGGGCCACGCCCCCAGTCTATTCAGTCTCGCGTGGGGCCACGACCCCAGTCTACTCAGCCTCGCGCAAGGCCACGCCCCTCTCCCGCCTCGCTTTTCCAGTCTCGCATGGGGCCACGCCCCCAGTCTACTCAGCCTCGTGTGTCTGGTGGGTGCTCGACCTTTAAGTGTAGCCTGCTGTCAACCTTTGCAGCCCGAAAGACAGTTGCATCTGTCAAGTAGGAGATAAAGGTACCACATTAAGTGGGGAGGCAAATTTTGACTGAATTATGAGGCCATAAAAGAACTCCAGGAATGCGCCCTTTACCCAGATGGCGCCCCATGCAGTGACATCCTTTGCCTACCGGTAGGACCGCCCCTGGATCAGATCCTGGGTTATAGGGCAGTGTAGATGCAGCCTTGATGTGCAATTTTATATTTTAACATGAGCAACATTTATTCAAACCAATGTCCAAATAATTTTTTAAAAGCAGGTTAGAAAAAAACCAGTTTATTTAGTACTATCATATAAATAACTTGTTACAAAAATTGATTTTTCAAAAAAGGTAAATTCACTTTGTGTGTGTTTATATATATATATACGCGTGTGAGAGTGAAAGAGAAATCACTGCTCAAAGAAATGAAGAAGTGGGGAAATATTACATTGTACAAGAAACAAAACAGGCAAAAAGGTTTGGGGAGCGGATCCACATCAGGGCAGAAAAGAGCCTCGGCCATAGCAAAAGACGGTAACAATTCCAGCATGTGGAAATTTTACTGCACAGTCCTATGCATCTGAAGCAAAGTATCACTTTATTTAAAGATTAAATACAATTTAAAGGTATCCTGGCATACTGTCTAATTATTTCTGGATTAATTCACTGACTTGGACTGACTGACTGATGTATCAAGAAACTCCATGATAAAAATGTTCACAGTTCCAGGTTGGAGGGAGCTCAGATAACATTCTAATCTTTATGATCTGGTAGATATACAGTACATTGTCCTACAGTGTATTATTTTCCTTTAAAAAAAAAAAACAAAAAACACTGCAGTACTCCGGTGCTGCTCCCAGGAAGCTGTGTGGATTTCAGCAACCGAATGACTGTGTGGCACTAGATATGAAATGAACAAACACAACCTTTTGCAATTGACTTTTCAGAAGAAAATGGTGCCGGGGCTCGGGCTGGTCAGGAAATGATCAACACTCTTTTTCCAGAGTTGTTGTAAGTTTTTGGGATGTATGTCCATGCTCCAGAAGCATTCTCTCCTGACGTTTAACCTGCATCTCACAACCTCTGAGGATGCTCGCACCGGGAATGTGGCGCAGCTGGCTAAGTGTCAGCTGCATAAGATCTCTTTGACCAGTAGGTCATGAGTTCGAGGCCTGCCCGGATCGAGGTGGGTGCTCGACCTTTAAGTGTAGCCTGCTGTCAACCTTTGCAGCCCGAAAGACAGTTGCATCTGTCAAGTAGGAGATAAAGGTACCACATTAAGTGGGGAGGCAAATTTTGACTGAATTATGAGGCCATAAAAGAACTCCAGGAATGCTGAGCAATGCGGAAGGAACAATAAGGGATGCTGGAATGCTGAGAGAGGAGGAGTGCATCTGCTCCCCCTGGTGGCCAGTGTTTGCCTCTGTTCATCTATATGTGTGTATGCGGAAATGGCAGGGATTGTCTGCTAAGTATGTGAACCTGTAATCCACTCTGAGTTGCCTTTGTGGTGAGAAGAATGAAATATAAATAACGTGTATCATTATTATTATTATTATAAATGCAGGCGAAATGTCAAGAGAGAATGCTTCTGTAACATGGCCATACAACCCAAAAAACTTACAACAACCCAGTGATTCCAGCCATGAAAGCCTTCGACAATACTCTTCTTCGTAACCACAAAGTAATGAGGGGAGTGATTGCTTGATTCAGGGCACTCTTATCTTGTTTTTATGTCTGTCGCTGTAAGCCCGAGCCTTGTCCGCATGCCCCCAAAACACTTTTTTGAGAACTCCAAGCCATCTCTCTCATTGAACATCTTTTAATATCAGAATATGTCCCAATATTCCCTAGGAAGTGGCGGACAATGTTGGCATGACTTTGCTACTCTTTCTAACAGCTGTTTTATGCCCAGTAGAGGTCTTTCTTCAACCAGAAAGTCAGCAATGTAAACAGATACCGGCAGTGGCACAAACAAAATCCTGTCTCCGTCCATATTCTCCAAATATTTTGTCCAGATTGAACTACAGGGTATTTTTTAAAAAATGGTTCTCTATTGGCCCTTCCACACCGTGGAAGGCAGGGAATCCCACATTACCTGAGTGTGGACTCAGATAGCCCAGTTCAAAGCAGATATTGTGGGATTTTCTGCCTTGATATTCTGGGATATAGGGCTGTGTGGATGGGCCCTGTGACTAATGTTTAATTCTGGTGCTTTAAAAAAAGTATTTCCCCCCCTCTCTGGGAAAAAAGCCAAGAAATAGAACTGGAAACAGCCACATATAAGAAACGGATACTCTATCTTGTCAGATGGTGGCACCTGGCTTAATTAATGCTTGGCTTTCTTAAATTCAAGGAAATCAATATTTGAAAAGAGGCATTTATTTTAAAGGGTTTTCAAACTGCAAATCACAATAGACATTTGCAAAATCCATGTTGCCCCTATTGTATGTAATTAAGATGCAGAAAGCATTTCTTATAAGGCCATAAAAACCAAGGCAGGAATGGGACAGGGCAGGAATATAACTTCTAGGATAATAAAGATCACAGAATATAATCATACAGTGTTTTTAAAGTTTCGTTTCTTTAGCACTTTTCTCAGAATCAAAATAGTTTTCACGTATGCTGTGATTTTGTTTAAAAGTTGTCTTTAAATGTTTTTTTACCTGAATGTCTAATAATAATCCTATACAGCTTTAATAAACGCTAAACTAACAGATCTTAGAAAACTAAAAGCTTATAGAAAGTGTATCCAGATGTATTTACATCAATAGTGCAGTCTTGTAGGAAAGGGTTCTTGCAATATATGCCGGGGAATCTTCGCATCACTTGTCAAAGCCACTAACTCTGGGAAGAAAGAAAATGTCATTTCGCAACCTTTCCAAAATGTACAAAATATAAAATTCCACCCACCCGTCCCCAATGTCGTATGAAGCACAAACTCAGTAACACTTCAACTTTGCTTATTACTGTTAAAGTTGCCTAATCTCCAGGGGGAAATGCTGTTGTTTATTTACGTACTTTTAACGTGATTGTGAAAATGTTTATACAAGTCACCAGTCTAGTTATAGTGATCCCATGATTTTCATAGGATTTTCTTAGGTGAGACATCTTCAGAGGTAATTTGACCAGTTTCTTCCTCTAAAATGTAGTTTTCAGCACCTTGTATTTGCTTGCATTCTCACATCCAAGTCAGGCCAGGATTACCCATAAGGCCAACCTAGGCCATGGCCTAGGGGTGCAAGCCGAGGGGAGGCGCAGATCACGGACCAAAATAAAAAAAAATGTTGAAACAAATAAAAACACGACACGCATGGATATGAGGAAGGATACCGGAGGTCCTCCTTTTCGGCGCCACCCCTGCCCCTTCCTGAATACCAGCTCCTGCCTTTGCTATTGTTGCGCAAATGGCGTATGCACAGGGGCTCTCGACACTGGCGTCTATGTCGACAAGAGGCACAATTAACTCCCTTGATGATGACAGCATCCACTTACTGGCTCCTTCAGTGCAAGTACAGAAAACTCCATTGCGCAGTCTGCGCATGCCCTAACACCATGAAAGCTGGTATTCCTCCTCCAACACAAGGAGGAGACTCCTCCTTACTGGAGAGAGAAGCGCAACTGCCGACTACGGCACATGTGCAAACCCCAGTACAGGAGAGAAGCCCAACGTGACAAGCCCTGGTATCGGGAGAAGTGCGGCATCGGTACAGCTGCTGACTACAACGCATGCGCAATCCCCAATACTGGGTAGGAGCCAAGGGCCTCAAGCCCCGGCATCAGGGAGGAGGCTCCTCCCCCCCATGCCTGCATCCACAGTGCCTGCCGAGAGGGAAACTCTTGTGCCGGACCTAGTGGGGCCACACCGGGAGAGCTGGATGCGGGGCCCTAATGGGGATGAGCGGATGAAAGGATGGGGGGGTTGCGGTAGAGGTTGGCTTAAAGGGGGGGGGGGTAATTCCAAAGTGTGGCCTAGGGTGCAAAAAGGTGTTAATCCGGGCCTGATCCAAGTACTAACCAGAGTTGACCTTGCTTAGTTTCCAAGATCACATAGAATCTGGTGTCTGTAGGCTATTGACAAAACGTTCTACTTAATGGAGCTATACATGTTATTACTTCAGAGGTAATTAAAAAGCGTTGGAAAACCAACTTGCTATATCAGTACCTAGCCAATTTATGACTCCAACTTTAAACAGTACAGTTACACTTTTCTTCCTTCATTATTTCTGTCTCTCTACCTCCAACCCATGTCTATGACAAACATCCATGGATAACAAGAGAACATCTGTGATGTTCAGCTCTTTAAAGAGAGTTTGTGATATATGACGGACGTAGGATGTGTAGCATTGCAGAGTGTTGGTGTCTTGAAGATTGTCTCAGCAGTCCCTAAATTAAACTGCGAGTACAGGGAACGTTAGAAACCAATGACACAAAAATAAAAACTTCCTTCATTCACTTCTAATAATTACGGCAGCTACTGCATTTCCCTCTTTAGGAAGCCTTCAAGCTGCTAGAGGCATCAAATATGGTTTCAGTCATTGCTTTCTCCCTTTCCTTCTCTTGTTCATTTACAAATTTCATAACAGCAACTTGGCAATTTCCATATTGCTTCTCATTAGCAGAGCTATTTAACCAATATGTGGCTTTTCTCTCTCATAACCTACAGATGTGTCTTTTGATCTAGAGCAGTCAGTTTGAAAATATGGGTAATTTCATTTCTATGTCATTAAAAACAAATTCATTGCAAGTCTTTCTTTCTTTCATCTCTGTCTTTCTGTCTATCTGATCTCTTAAAGTATTGTTATGATTCAGAAATCAGTATGCTGCCTGAGGCCGGGATGATCTGGGTAATTGGAAACTTCCTCAAACATTTCCTACACTTTCAAACATAAAACATAAAATTCCTAATTCAGACTGCGAGTATGCTCAGGCAGACCCATGGAATCGATTGCTAAATGATAAGTTAGCATGTATGTAAATCCCATTGATTCAACGGGCCTACTCTAGTTGGAACTAACCACTGGAAGTAAGCCAATGCAATCACATGTTTTGACCATTGCCATATATTTGCTAACTCTGATATACATAATGAAATATAATATCATCTTCAATCAGGAGGGTTTTTCTAATCTGAAAATGTATGTCCCAATTCTTAATTTGAGGTAAGCTCCACTGATCCACAGGATCTTAATCGAAAATGCTTTGCCATGTTAAATGGTGGATTTGAGCTGATTTAGCCCAAGATCTGAGTGACTTGACCCAAGTTGTTTGGAAGCCAGTGGATGGACTAGGATCATTAAAATGCATTAAAGATGTTGATTCTTCATGCTACTTGTATATTGCTGCAATCTGTATTTTTTCACGATTGAATCATAGGAACTCATTGCCTCAGTTCTACTTATTTAAATGGGACTTGCTCATGGTATCTAAACACATATAATCTGGTATTTTATTAGTGACATATCCAAGTGCAAATCCACTTCATGTCCTCTATTTTGGAGGTTGGTAGTCTTTTCCAATACTCACCACCAGCAATACCCTACCACCACTATATTGTGATAGCCCCACCCATATGGTCATCCCATTGTTGATGGTGATGGAAGAGGATCAGAGAAGAATCTGACTACGCTGTTTGGAGGACCATAGCCAGATGCTTCTCTGTTTCTGTACTCTACTTTTCCACCAGTAGTGGACTGTCTCTGTTTATGGAAGGGGGGGGGGGGGTGTATCACAGTGCCATAGAAATTTTTGAAGGTGGTGATGGAGATACCATAATGGAGTCCCACATATTAAGTATACTCTACACTAGGCCTGCACAACTTGTGGGTCTCCAGGTATTTGTGCCTCCAATTCCCAGAAGCTGTGGCCAGCTTGTTGAATGATCAGGAATTCTGGGAGCTGAAGTCCAAAAAACCTGGAGGGCCACAGGTTGTGCAGGCCTGCTCTATACCCTAACATGTGAGATCTTGGCCACAGTTTAACACTGAACTTTTCTATCCCCACATTGTTGTACTACAGGTTGAGCTTCCCTTGTCTTTAATTCCAAAATCTGAAATATTCCAAAATTCAAAATTGTCCATATACCCATATGTGATATTTTTCGGTTCTGATGGGTCAGTGTGTCAAAACAAAGTTATTAAATATTGTGTATAATATTATCTTTGGGCTAAAAGTAACATTTAGGTGAAACATAAACAAATTCTGTGTTTGGAATTGTGTCCTTCTCAAAGATATGCAATTATGTACAGTACATATATGCAAATACTGGTATCTCAAAATAACAAAAATCAGAGATCCAAAATAATCTTGGTCCTACGCATGTCAGATTAGGGATATTTAACCTATCAAATGCAGTACAATTAATGCTTTCAGTCTTTTCTTCTCTTGCTTTTGACTCATTCCACCTTGACAACAAAGGAATTTCACTGCACATTGGGGAAAGTCTGAAGGCCTTAGTCATATGTCTATAAACTGACACCGACAGAGCTCTATTTGTGTGTCTGTGTGTGTGTGTGTGTGGGGGAAATCTATGTACATAAATTGCATGGATAACAGAAAACTTCAGGTGATTAATTCATAAATGCCAGCCACTAGAGAATATTATATTTCATCTTTTTTCTGTTTGGCATCTTAATTTTGATGCCAGTATGTTACATAGTTTATATAAAATTTTGCACATGCGGTGGGTGGTTTACTGTCATTTTATTGACAAGGAGAAACACTTTGTCAATAAAATGCAAAATTCTCGCTCAAATCGCCTGCTACTTAGTGTCACTAATTCGGGGTGGTTGTAGAAGAGCACTCTACTTAAGCCATCAACGTGTCATGGAATTACCACAGCTAATCCTAGCTAAATCAACTTAAGCCATCAAAGTGAATTTGCTATATCAGAAGAAAAGCATAATCAATGTTTTTCCCCCACAGAATCCACTCAGCATTTTAGGCTTGTGTAGCCCATTTAGCATGGTGCAGCTTAAAGCACACTCCTTTTGATGACCTATATAAAACACTTGAAATTGTGTGTGCACTTATTGTTGAGTTGACCTGAGCAAATTAATTCCAAGGCCATTTTCTATTGGGGGGATGAAAAACATGCAATCACTCATGCACATAGGAAGTACAGTATTCCCCTGGATATTTTCACTACAATGTTGTCAGGACTCATTCTTGGATCTTGCCCTGGATCTGATCCAGAACCATGTTAGATCAGATCAAATGTCTATTTAGTTCAGCAATCTGTTTCCACATCTACTGACCACAAGAAGATGGTCTACAGGACATACATTCAATAGCCCTCTCCCGTATGTGGTCATCAGCAACCATAGCTGCAGATACGGGAAGAAATGAATAGCAGTCCTGATTTCTAACCATTGGTAACTATGAATCTGTTCCAATCACATTTTGAAACAGCAGTGATGAAAATGTGGCTGAGAGACCACATACAACCCAAAACAACGTTTCCCCCAGTCTTTTATACCCCTACAAGCCAAAGACCTCTCAAAAAAGTCTCCTAAAATGCTAAAAAGAGAGATGAGAATTTAGTTTCTTCTGGCTTTCATTAAGAGTCGCAAAACTTTCAAAATGGGACTTGTTTCTGAGAAACACACATAGGATTGAAGTTTGACTATGGCAATGATTTATCATTTCAATATGACAGGTTTGTTTCATAATAGTTTGAGCCTTTTGAGGGCAAATATCTTGATACCCCCACCTGGCAGAAAGCTATAATTTGTTTTCCTTGAATCTTCTCAGGAAATTACAGTATGGAACTTCACCATCAATGCACCTCGATTACAACACTTTGAGTTTTCCGGGGCTGCAATAATTGCAGACTAACAACAAGTGTGGCCCTTTGACCAATAAATTTAGAATTTGTTTTGTGGTCTTCCAAATCAATATATCGATGAATGAGTTCTTGTACACGAAGTACTCTAACATCTAGCTAGCTAACTAAAAAGCCTAAATCATAAGATCACATGATGCTACATTATTGCAAGACTTCATTTACTATAATGTAATAAAGAAAAGTAAATATAATTTTAAAATAATTTTAAATGCTGCCATTTAGCAAAGAAGACTGCTCTAAAATAACAATTATTGGTGTGTGTGTGTGTTTTAAAAAAGGTCATTCTGCCAGAGCTCTACAAAAGTGGTTCAAATATTTCATTTTGTTCCAAGCAAGACCAATCCACTTAGTGGGTTTCCACCAATGGTATAGAAGCTAGTAGGGGTGGTTGTTTCATTAAAAAAATGATTCTAAACTCGGGGGGGGGGGGGGAGTTGTTGCTGGGTTGTTATAGGAATTATTCCAAATTTTTAAAAATAAATTTCGTAATTGAAACGTAATTAATAACGAAAATTCGTTATTATTCGTTATTCCAGCTGGGAGGAAAGAATGGAGTGCAAGCCCTCCACTCTTGCCTCCCTCCCTCCCAGCTCAGAAGCATCGCGGATTAAATTTAATTCGCGACGTCTCTTAGTTGGGAGGGCAGGGAGGCTAGAATGGAGGGCTTGCTCTCCACTCATCTCCCTCCCCCCCCCCCCAGCTCAGAAGCATCGTGGGTTACTAAGAAAGAGCGGAAATAACGACCTAATAATGTGCCCTTTACGGAAATGATGATCATGGCTTCGGTTTTGAACCGTCACTTCCGGGTTGGATGCCGAGGGTCGATATAGGGTCAAAATAATTTTAAATATGAAAAAGTAACGGAAATCAAAGTATTACGGCCGGAGATATCCACCCCTAGAAGCTAGTATAGAAGTGTCTTGCTTTTCACTCCAGATCTTTTCTTGACCTGAACTTTGGGAGTAATTGTATGTGTGTGTGTATGTGTATGTGTGTGTCTGTGCGCGTGCACACAAGCACACACATCATAGTCAATGTGAATTCCCAGCCTTGGGCTGAGCAATGACTGAATACAAAGGCCAATATCAAATGGCTTCTTTTCTTTGTCCAGAACCAAGATAAACACAACTTCCTTCCCCTTTCCTTTCTGCTTAAACACTCCATGATGCCCTGAAGATTACTTCAAAGTATTTTTCAGCCCTCTGGAGCTGGCTTTTCCCCATTGCAGAGAAAGGAGTTTCTGGTGAAAACTCCTTTCTCTAGACACTAGATGATGACTGATGCTTTAAAAAATATTGTGGGGGTTGTACCTAAAAGTGACTCTACTACTGTTCTTGTTTTACTTGGTCTACAATTTCTTGCTAGTATAAAAGTGTCCTGCTGTTAGAAATGTGTCAGGTACCCATTTTGTTTCTGAGGCAGAAGTAAAGGTTGCAAAAGGGCAGGTGAGCTGAGAAGGGGAAGATTTACATGGCAGCTTTCTGTTTGCTGAAGTGCTAGAAACTGGCATTAAAATTAAATGGAGCTCAAAGTCTGTACACAAAGAGCCTACTGATATCAGCAGGACTTACATTAGTTATATAACCTAATGCCTATTGTCAATGTCATGCCAATTCCTTGACAAATGTTTGCCGAAGGTGATCTCTACCACCATTCCTCATCCTAGTGATAAACAGATGTGCTAGTCCATATTGCCCATCATGGACAAACAATGGCTATACCAACTGGGGATGGCAGTGGTCTAACACAGAGGTGTGAAACCTGTGGCCCTCCAGATGTTTGGGTCTCCCAACTCCTAGAAGCCCTAGCCAGATTGTCCGATAGCCAGGAATTTTGGGAGCTGAAGTCCAAAATACCTGGAGGGCTATGTGTTTGACCCCATTGATCAATCACATCTGGAGAACACCAAGTTGGAAGAGAATTGTTACATTGCTTGTGGGAGGGAGGTCCATATAATAATGAATACATGAACACACTTGAGTTACTCTCTGTTGCATCATTGCTGACACAAAAACAATCTGCCTCCTCTCTACTCTTGATTGCCCACCTCTTAGAATGGATGAATATTTCCAGGAAAATTACTAATTCAAGATTATTACTACTGTTTGAATGGGTTTTAAATATTTTAAGTGTCTCATTTCCTTATTGACTGGTTGTGGCTTTAAAAAGAGCTATGCCTTCTTTGTTACTGTAATCATGAATGAGAGCCACCTCAGACCCTTACAATGAGGTGTTTCTTACATTGTCTGCAGAAGCCATGTCTGAGCAGAACAATTAAAATACAGTAAGATTATTTGGTGAATGATAGCACGAAGATAATCCAATTTCCAAGATAAGCAGGACAAGTTAAAACTATTATTCCATTTCCTTTGTTCCTCAATTTGCTTGCCATCGTGCCTGCTTGGCAAACAGGATACACAAAAAAGTTTTGTTTTTCCTCATTATTTGCCTCTTGGAAGCTCAAATTATATTTCTGGGGGGAAATAACATTAGATCCACAAAGACTGCAGTCACGGAAACAATTTCATCTGGTCAAACAGAACCCTTCCAAAGAACTGTGGATAAATAGAAAGAAATCGCAACATCACACATTTCAATGCTGTTTTCTGGGAGCTGAAAAAGGCAACATTTTAGGAGTCTTTATCGCTGTCTGTGCCACCATACATATCGGCCAACTTTTTAAAGCGAGGTCCCCAGTCGCTGAGGTAATCATAGTCCTGGTCCCCGTCAGTAGTCACCGACTCCAAGGAGCTGAGAGACTCTGCCACGGAGCCATTGCCTTCGTATGCGTATGTTGCCAATGAGTCATAAGGAGGTGCTGTTGGATCCGTGTCATTCTCCTTTAACCTTTGGCTAATGAAATCTCTAACATCTGTGTTATCGCGAACCACCGGTGTCCGGCGTGGCATAAAAAGTGTTTCCGGCACAATGTCTCGGCGCAATTTATTGTCTTCTATGGCTTCAGGATTCCGCAGCGTGCCAATATCAAATGCTTGGGTGTCTTCCTCTCCGCCACCTTCGTCGTTGTAGCTGACAATGTTGTCTCGGATGTCCTCTTTTGAAATGATCAAAGGCTCTTTCTTCCGTTGCCGTCTCAGGGCTGCAAACAACACCACTGTCACTGTAAAGGAAAATAAAATGAAATAAAGCATAGCTGGAAGACGGAGGAAGGGAGGAAAGGGGAGTTAATTTTCCACCCAATTAGTACAGAAGAAAAAAAAATCTGTATTGCTTGAACTTCGCCTTTTCTTTTTAATAAGAAGCCCTTCCAGACAGTACACTCCAAACTTTATACTGCAACTAGTCTGCAACTGTGATCACGGTGGGAGTTGAAAATAAGATAAATATTAGGAGGAAAAGGCATTTTCAAGCTAAAAGGAAGATGAAGCTCAGCTATTCTTTTTTTATCAGCAGTAAATGTCTTTTCTATTTTTTTTTACTTTGTGCAGTGAGGAAACTATTCTTTTGAAATCACAAACGTAGTAGTTTCAAGGCAGACAAAAAGAAAAAGAAAAGGAGCCAGTCTCATCGAATGACAAACGCTGAACTCCCAAAATGCTTTGGAATTTGTTCTCTGCAGAGAACGTACAGCACTTCTCAAGGTGAGATGCTGTGCTAGCAGTGTTATATAAAGGGGGAAAACTGAGTAATTAGATTTTTTTCTTTCTTTGAACATATGTTGATGTCTTTATTTAATGCACACCCTATCTATCTATCTACCTACCTACCTACTATCTTTTTTTGAATATTCTCCTTGTTGCTTTTCACCTCTTTTTCTAAATCCACTGGCCCTTAAAATGCAATGAATAATATTTTAAAGGGCCCATAATGGCCCTTTGGAAAAGTGGAAATCTGCGATCCCACAGACTGCCAGTCATGGGCAGCCCATGGATTGAACTGGGTGGCACCACTCCCTGAAACGGAGAGGGGACGACCCCTTGTTCAGTCCACAAGTCAGAAATCTTGGCAATTGCCAAAGCTACACCTAGTCTTAGCCACATACAACAACTGGTTGCCTCAAAAGAAGCATCCAGGAATTGCTCCAGAAGAAACATCCAGAAATTTCACAAGTCCTTATGTGAGCACTTTGCTACGGAGATAAGACAGCATGGCTTGTAAGTGAAAAAGTTATGTGGAGAGCTTGTATGTCATCATATATGTCACAACATATCTTCAAAAATTTACTTCTCTGACTACATGTACTATAGTTACTTGGTCAGTTTAGTCCCTGGCAGTGCTGACCAGTGCATTCTAGGAACTGTAATCCAAATGGAAACTCCTCTAACTTCTGCACCGCTGTTAGGGCCCATCCAGACAGGGTCTCTATTGTGGGAACTCCCGTAATAAAGGAAGGGCTGTCCAGACAATGTTCTGGGCAGTCCCACATTAATTCACTACAAACCAGGAAAACCCTGGTTTGTAGCAAATTAATTTGTTAGTGCATTTATTCCACACCTTCCAAGAAGGTGTGGGATAATTGCACTATTTAGGCCACAGTTTACCGGGCTATATAAGGTTGGTAAACTGTGGGAATACCCATCCCCCCTGCCCCAAGTCCCCCAAACATTTAGAAATGTTTTTAAAACTTATCAGCCTGCAGTATTCCCTCCAAGCAGCTCTCTCAGAGTGTACAAATGATGCTCCAGGAGAGGGGAGGATCACTCCCTCCCCAGGCTCTCCTGGTGCATCATTTATACATGCCGTGAGAACTGCTCGGAGGGAATACAGCAGGCTGGTAAGTTTTTTACTTTTCTAAAGGGTCTGGGGGCTTGAGGGGAGGGGGAGGGGGGAAGACCTCCACACATTATTTTGGGTTAGTCCCGAGATAACGTGTGGACAACCCACCCCAGAAAATGCGTGCTTTCTGGAGTGGGTATGAACAGCCCCCCAAAAACATTGCGGTTTTTTAAAATGCGGATGCTTTTGGGATAAAGGGCTGTCTGGAACCACTCTTAGTCTCTCTACCTTAAGACCTCTGGAAGTACCAACAAATACTGCTCTCCATCCCCACCTCCCAGAGTTATATGGTGAATGTCATGTCAGGTAAATTGCTGCTCAGATTTGTTCTTGGGTTAAGCCTTTGGCAGCCCGTCCCACATATTTTTGTGTTCCACTAAACACATTGTAAATCATTTGGACATGTGAAGAAATTACAACACATAGGTTTTTCCTTTACTTGTACAGCTCAACCATGAATTTATCTTGCTTTGGGATATTTTGGAAAAATGGGGGAATGGGAAAGTTGTTTGGACAATAGACCCCTTGTCAGTCTTTGTGGTATGGCAAATGCTTTATTTTATCACACCCAGGAGCTGGTCCTCGATCCTGTGCCTTTTGTAGACTGTACGACATATTAAGTGCTACACTGTATGTTCTTTCACCATGCATTCCTGTGATGACTGGTGGTAACATGTTAATGGTGCAAGAAAGCCATTCCAGGTTTGGGCTAGATTGAAAAGACTTGTCCAATGTGCCAAAACTTCTTAAAAATAGGTCTTGGCCACACAGAGAACTCCTTTACTTACTGGATTCAATCCTTCACTGACATGGGAGCCACCAGCCGTGACATTCATTGCAAGTTCCTCCTTGTCTCCCCACCATGTTGGTTTTTGTTACATGTTTACATTCTGTGTCACAGTACACAACTACTCAAAATCTCACAGTGTGTTTTTTTCAATCCAGCCTCTCTAATGTCATTACAAATGAAATTTCGCTGACGGAAATGAATATTCAAATTGGATTTGTGCAAATCACCAACTGAGACAAGCTCTAAATATAACTTCTGTTCTTGATACTTGTTTTCTCCTTCTTCTAGCAGCAACTTGTAAAATAAGCCCTCGTAATGCTTGATGAAACATTAAAATAAACATAAAGCTAACATATTTTTTCTCTTCCTACTCTCGGCAAGTCTTAGCATTATCTAGGATTTTGTTCTCTTCTCCCTTCCCCGCAAGGCTTCAGATTTCTTTTTCATTCTGCAAGTGAAATTCACCATATGACCAAAAACAAACAAGCAGACAAAAGAACCCATGAAAAAAAAACTGCTCTTGTTACAGCTAAAAATGAAAATGGTACTTCAATTCTTTCCATGTCTTTGTTTCACACAGGGTTGAGCTTGCATACACAGTACAAAGCCTGAAAGCAGATTGCGAAAAAGACAATGATGTTGCTAACAGCTATTAATTGAAAAACATTGTATTCTGCACTTTTCTTTCAATTCAGCTTAAGTACTGGGAGCTAAACAATTATCATTTTGGATTCTGCACTACTGACAGCAGCTTCCTGCATAACCCAATACAAAGAGCCCCAAATCTAATGCAGCAGAAGAAGCAGCTGTTCGTGGGAAGGGGTTAACTAAAAAGCTGGGTTTAAAGAAGCTTTTGCAAACATCTCTAGATTCCTGCTTATATATAGCTGGGCAACCATGGGTCCTGCCATGACCAGAAAGAGGACATTGCTGGCAGGTGCCTCTGCCATGCTCACACAGGCTAGTAAAATTTGGATTACATGGTCCTGATCTAGGCTTCTACACTGTTTGTTCAGTCTATAGTTGTGATTTTGCATGAGTATATGTTCATGCCTCTCTTTTTATTTTGGGCATCAGTCATGTGGCTAAGGACTTCATGACCTTGAGCTGGAGAAAATGAGGGAAAACGGGGGAAATGGTGGAGTTTCATAGGGTTCTGTATTTAAAGAAGATGAAGAATTTACTCACTCCCATCACACTAAGATCGCTTCCTACATCTTCTAACTCAACTTTCCATTTAATTTCCATTACCAGCATACTTTTTAAAAGAGGCATCCTTTAAGACAGACCTGCCTTCAAACTCCTTGAACTGAAACAGAAACACTTTTCTTAAAGCGACACATTCCCTGGGGTCATTTACATTGAGGTTTCCTCCCACTGTCCCGCCAGGATTTTCATTATTTATCTTTTTTTAAAAAAATCACCCCAGATCATAGGAAGTGGTTTTAAATTAACCCTCATCTCTTCCAGAGCCTTTGCATTGGTGTTTGTTGGAAGTGGTTTTAAATTAACTCTTTTTCCAAGCCTCTGCATTGGCGATCTGGGGAAACGGGCATTTCGGCTCCTCCCACACACAGTGGCCCATCTCTATGTAGGGAATTCAAAAATAAGTCACTTGCCAATCAACTCAGTAATGTTGGAAAACCAGGCCTTTACATTGGTTCTCAACCTGTGGGTCCCCAGGGTTTTTAGCCTATAATTCCCAGAAATCTCAGCCAGATTACCAGCTGTCAGGATTTCTGGGAGTTGAAGGTCAAAGCATCTGGGGATCCACAGGTTGAGAACCACTACAAAATTGCAAAATACCTTACTTCTACAATTGAAGCTTGTGTCAAGTGAAGGGCACTTGCCGATTTTAGAAAAGCTGATTTTATTGTGTGTGATGAAGTCTTTAATTGTGTCACAATGGGGGGGGGGTTTAAGAACGGTGTTTGCTTGTTCTGAGTTTTGATTCAGGTTAGCATATATCTGACTGAGGGTCCTCCTACACAGTCCTATATACCAGAATATCAAGGCAAAAAAATCCACATTATCTGAGTATGAACTCAGATAACTCAATTCAAAGCAGATATTTTCTGCCTTGATATCCTGGTATAAAGGGCTGTTTGGAAGGGCCCTGAGTCCAATGACTACAGATAGATCTGAGGATGATATGGTATTAATGCGGTTATTAATATTTCAGCACAATGGGTTAAACAGCTGGCAGGGTGGCAAATGTTATCTTGGAAGTCTACGGAGTCACACTACAAAGGCAGCTGTTTAGATTAAAATTGACAGGCGTTTTTTTCCAAATGGATGGGACTGAATTGCCCATTCAAGACCAAATCACCACAAAATACCTCATATTACAATAGAGATTGCCAATAGGGGCCTTTCACACTCAAATATTATAGCATTATCATTTCAGTTTAATTGCTGTAACGGCATCTCAAAGAATCCTGGGGATTACATCTGGCAGAGGTATTACAGCTCTTTGGCGGAGAATTCTAAATAATCCTCCCTAAAATGTCAATCCTAGGATTCTGTAAAATGGAACCATGACAGATTAAGTGGAAACTGTATGATAACTCTGTACTGTGAAGCAATCCCAGCAGTGTATCTCTTGGAAAATTAATCTCCTCCTTTGCAGCTACTTTGTGGATTGTAGTTAAATTCAGAAGGAGGGAAGAGACCTACTGTTTGGATCATGACATTACTGTCCTTGCAACCAAAATGTTTTGTCCCTCATTCCTTGCTTGGCTATAGCACTGTTCAGGGACACTTTGGAGGAACATGGGAGGAAGTATAGAAGTGGCAGATCACTTGAATGGCATACAGCTGCCTATGACAATAGGTTTAGCACAGCTGTTAAATCAGCAGCAGCTAAAAGATCTATCAACTGAAAGGTTGCAAGTTTGAACCCCAGGTTGGCGTGGGCAGCCAACCGTCAGCCCTGTCCACTGTTTACCTAAGCAGTTCAAAAACAGCTTTAGCTGTAATTAGAGAAATTAGATACTGCTAAAAAGCGAGGGAGCTTTGTACAATGCCATAAAAAAAAAATCAGAAAATGCGGAAGTCCTGACAGCTCTTCGTCATAGAGGATGGAGCGACAGCACCCCCTGTGGCATGATACAAAAAAACCTCCTTCTCTTCTGTCTGTGTACTGTGAGTATGTCTATACAAGCGGCATTGAATGTTTGCCGTGTATGTGTACTTTTGATCCCCCTGAGTCCCCTTCAGTGTGAGAAGGGCGGAATATAAATAAAGTGGTATTATTATTATTATTAACTCCATTATGCATTCTCCATTATGACATTATATATAACTTCACCTCTTCCTTCCCCAATTCATGCAAGTCCTTTACCTAGCAATATAATGATGCAGAGGAGGATTGCAATCAGAGCCCCTGTGCTAAGGCCAGTTGGGTGGATCAAGGCTTCAGCATTGCAGGAGAGCATCTTGCCTCTCTGGTCACAGGCACATACTCGAATCGTCACTGTCTCTGTGCTGCTCTGAATCGGGTACTCGTTGTCTGAGATGACCACAGGCAGGAGGTACATATTCATTTCATGTCTGCTGTATCTGGTTCTCTTGGTGTAGATCCCAGCTGTGTTATCTAGAAAGATGTAGCAATGTTTTTAGGCATGTGCTTATTTTAAAATTCTCATGCAATGAAGGAGAATGAAGTTGAAAAGTTCAGCTTACCTCTGTTGTCCTGAAGCGTGAAATTGGAGCTGCCGGCTACTTCTGGTGCCAAAGAGAATGAGAACTTGTGTCCACCAAAAGCATCGTCTTTATCAACTGCACTTAGAGTCTGTATGAGCTAAACATGGACAAGGACAATATTGCATCATTATGGTGATATAGGGATGTTAACCCTTGATTACTAATTATATTCTTACTGCTGAAAGAACCAGAGTAGGAATGGTTCATTAGAAATAGGATGAATGTGTTGTGCAATATGTTCTCTGAAAAGGCTGTTTAATTCATTCAGCTATCAGATTTGTTGATAGAAATGAGCTGGCAGTGCAGGGTTCTTCAGAATGTAGGTCATACATCCAAACCTGCAAGTAACTCATCAGGAATATACAGTGTAAATTCAGACTTCCTGTTGTAAAACAGAAGAGGAAAGAGGAAGAGGAAGTGGGGAAGAGAGAGATGGAGAGGGAAAACTAAAGTGCAAGAAGCAACCACACTGAACTATGTTAAGATGCAGTGTCACACTTTGAGAACGCCTGCTGTGATGGGAAGGCAAGACAGTTTTAACTTCATTTTATTTTGGATTGGTGGCACCTCCTTGCAATGCAATGTGTCACTTGTTAGACTCAAATCTAGTGCCTGTGGCACAGCTAGTTAGTAGCCAGCTGCATTAAATCATGAGTTCGAAGCCAGCCCAGGTAAGTCCCCAACCACTAATAGTCTATCTTGCTATCGACCTATGCATCCCAAAAGACAGTTGCATCTGTCAAGTAGGAAATTTAGGTACCGCTTTATGAAGGGAGGCTAATTTAACTAATTTATGACACCATAAAACCTTCCAGCATTGTGCAGAAGAATGAGGAAGTACTCCATCAAAGGACTTGGTGTCACAAGTGGATGGTGAAGTGGCAGCTCCCCCTGTGGCTGGAATTGAGAATACCCTCATGAAGCCAGAAAGCTGGAATGTTAAATTGCTTCTGTGCCTGTTTATATATGATGTATGTGAAAATGGCACTGAATGTTTGCCATGTATATGTGCATTGCAATCCACCCTGAGTCCCCTGTGGGGTGAGAAGGGTGGAATATACTGTAAATACTGTAAATAAATCAATAAATAAACCATTTACACCTCTCTCTTCAAGCACATTGTACACACCTACCTGTTCAGATTTTGCATTTTCGCAGACATATGTCTCGTAAAACATGGGAAATTCAGGGGCGTTGTCATTCACATCCAGAACTTTAATAAACACTGGGACTCGGCTGCTTTCTTTAGGGTTGTCTGAAGAACATAAAGAGAAGACCAAGGAAGACTTTTTCATGACAAGCGTGACTTCTTTGTTGGTGAACTGTATTCAGATAGCAAACTCAAAATACATCATTTGCATGTTCATTTATTTGTGCAAGTTGAGAGTGTTAGTAATGTATGTAACGATCGGAAACACAAAATTATAATGATCTGAGAAAAAAGATAGATTATCTACAACTGGGTGACAAGTGTGAACAGTAAGGAGGAGGAACAGCCTGAGGGAGCCAAACAGACTACTGAAAATGTCAGAAAACAAAACAGATTACAAGGCAAATAAAGCAGCAATAGGAAAGATTGCCAGGGCAATTAGATTAGACACAGTAGACAAAGACAGTTTTACTTATTGAGATAAATATTTTTGATGTTTATGCATGCGTATAGGAATTCTTGTCCAGGCATTGGATGTTTGCCGTATATACGCTGTGCTCCGCCCTGAGTCCCTTTTGGGGTGAGATGGGTGGAATATAAATGTTTTAAATAAGTGGCTGAAAGTCTGCTTCTGGCTTTCAACAATGCATTCTTTTTACATTGAAGAGTGCACAACATGGGGGTGCAAATCAATCCATTTATAGGGTGAATTGCTTCTTCTCTTGGAAACTTCAAGAAAAGGCTATTCAACTCCTTTTTTTTTGAACAAGAAGGGGGCAATCTGAGGAATCTGGACAGACTGAGGGCAGCAAAAGCAGCAGGGGCAGTACATGTGGCCTATAGCTGAAACTTTTTTCACCCTCTGTTCTAGAAAAATCAGAATGTTCAATTTCAATCCAGTGACTTTCATCTTCTTCCTGCTCAGTTCTATCAGGCTATTATTGATTGATTGATTAACTATATTTCTATACCGCCCCTCTCAGCACGAAGGCGACTCGAGGTGGTTAACATACAACAGAAGATGCTGACAAGATAAAAATACAATCAAAACCAATTAATGCAATCATGATATAAAAACAGTAAACAACAAGCAATTTAAACCATAAAATACAGCTACCACAACTCCATGGAAAGCCTGACATTTAAAGTCTTTGCCACCCATGCACTTTTCCTGTTACCACCTAAATGTCATAAAACTTATTTGTGGATTTTACAATTGTAATGTGAAATCTGTGTGACTGACTAATACACACAAACACAAAGAGAAAGTGGCCATGTTCTTGCATTGGGCAGAGTTAGATTTCTACAGGCAGAAAATTGCTACAGTTCCCCACCCACCACCCATGATTTTCCTGCAGTAGTTTCCCCTTCATATAGCCATTGTGTAGCTAGTGGAAGGAGGTGTTTGAAGAAGAGTTTCTTATGTCTTATTACCAGATACAAGCTTTTCCACAGAGATCTGATGAATACTAGGGACTGGAGGTGGTTTGGTAGATGCATTGAAGGAAAGTAACACCAACTTCTCAATGATCCAACAAGGAATAAGCAGATGTAATGTTAAGTTATAAATACATAAGTCCAGGTTGATACTTTAATTGATGTTTAAATAATTTGTATTAGGATGGTGGCTCAGAAAAAGAATTAGTATTAGAATGCTGATTGGCAACTCAAGCGGAGATCTTACATTGTCATCATAACTAAGATGATGGAGCTCAATCACTGTAGTAACAATGTTCCCATGAAGCCTAACTCTCAGCTTTACAGCATCCCAATAAAAGCATTTCTGAAGCACTGGAAATAAAGGTACCGTGAAATGATGTCCATAGTGTGCTCCCAATCTTTAGTACAGGCAGTTGGAAAGACCACTTGGGCACCATGCGTCTAGAACACTGATTCTCATAGTGGGCGGTACCGCCCCCTGGTGGGCGGTGAGGCAATCCAAGGAGGCTCAGGGCAATTTGGGGGGTGGTGAACCCCTTTAAGGGGGCGGTGAAGAATTGGCCATTTAGGAGGGGTCATGAGGTCTCCTTCTTTGGCCCTGCCCCCTTCACTTTGACCCCCACACGCAGTGCAGTGCAAAAGCCTCCGTGTCCTCCGGCAGAGCCTCCCCGCCACCATGGAAGAAAGCGTGGCCTTCCCTGGCGGAGGTGGCGGCGGAGGCAGCAGCGGGAGCAAGAGAGCCCGGGGCTTCTGCAGGGAGATCAGGCCTTGCTTCTTCGTCCCCTCAGGCAGCGCTGCCCGTCCCCTCAGAGCCCTCTCTGGTGGTGCCATGGCGAGCAGCGAAAATATGGTTGGGGGTCACCACAACATGAAGAACCTTATTTAGGGGTCACAGCATTAGAAAGGTTGAGAACCACTGCATTAATACATATAAATTTCTGTTTAATTGCTACTAAATTTTTTAAAAAACAATTTCTAGGGGGGCGGTGAGTAAAACATTTTCTGGAAAGGGGGTGGTAGGCCAAAAAAGTTTGGGAACCACTGGTCTAGAAGCACAATGCATATGCTCTCCTCCTCTCTGTCCCATTCACCAGAACTTTGGAAACACTTTGAAAATGTTTCAGAAATATTTGTGCCAGGGTACTACCAGGCTGCAAAGGCAGGTTTTATGGAATTTGCTTTTGATCTTTCATGACTGTTAACATGAATCTCCAGAAGTTACAATGTCATAAACCCGTCTTTTGATATCATAAATGCTGAACAGGATGCCAACCCCATTTTAATCAGAACAGATAGTTTCATTTGAACAAGGCTGAAACTATTATCTGCACTGAGGAAAAAATGGCTCATATGTCCCTGACTTGCATCTGTATAAAGTGAGATACAAACAACTGGCTGTTTAAAATAATCTCTTGCACTCTAAGGATATTGATTGGTAAAGCTTTTTATGAGCTACAAGAACAGACATGTGAAGAAGAGGCATGCCCTACTTCTACATGGTCTCTGCTACTTTACAGAGCTTCATGCACTAAGCACAAAGGCCTATATGTAGGTTTGTTATGTGTGTTCCTTTAAAACTGCTCAAAGTTTCTATAATCAGGAAAGGAATTAAAGGTTCTTAATCATGAGAGCCCTGCACGTGTGTTCAGTGTACTATAAAATTGTATTTCAATGCTCAGTGGGTGGCAGATGTATGTACATGTCCTACTCTCATATCTTCCCTTCCCCATTATCCCTTATGTGGGTTGCATGCAAGCACTAGAATGGGACTTCTCAGTCTTTTATATAGGGCAGTGTTTCCCAACCACTGTTCCACGGCGCACTAGTGTTCCACGAGAGATCAGCTGGTGTGCCGCAGAAAAACCTCGCTTCCCCCCTTTCTTCCTAGTGTTCCCTGGGGTGCCTTCCCCTTGCGTGGGAGGCCCTCCCTCCCTCCTCCCTTTCTGCTTCCTCCCTCCTTCCTTCCTTCCTGCTGGCCTCTCCCACCTGCCTGGCTCACCGGCGTTGTTGACCAGGAGGACCCTTTCTAGGGGCGGCCCCGTATCTTCTTCCCTCAGCCCTCCACCTGCCGGTGGACTTCCTAGGCAGCGTGGAGGAGCCTTTGGGCAGCGTGGGGCTCGGCCAGGTCTGTGGGGAGGGCGCGTGGGCGGAGGCATGGCCAGTCCTGGCGGAGCAGCGCCTCCACCTCCCGCAGCGGGCCCTTCGCCCGGCCCAAGAGGAGCAGCGCCAAGCCCGGGGAGAGGAGCACAGCCAGGTGGAGGCACATGGCCTGCCCCAGGCCCCATGACGCCCCCTTCACCACGCACAGGCTCTGGTCTAAACCGTGCACCTCCATCACCCCTGAGAAGCCAGGCAGCCAGGCAGGCAGGAGGGAAAGGAGGAAGAGGGAGGGGCCTGGGCCGAAAGGGGGTGGGACCTGGGTGAGTGACCAGGTGTGCCGTGGCTCAAAAAAGGTTGGGAAACACTGATATAGGGAATACAATGAGGTTTACTTGCACCATGTACATACCAGCTATCCCTGGCTGTAATTACTGCCAGTGGGAGCAGTGGCCAAGTAGAACCCCGTCCAGTTGATATCTCTGCTCCACTTCATAATGTGGATATGTCACTTTTAAAATGTGCATGTGTGTTTGACAGGTAGTTCTGGCACAATGTGTTCCTTACCATGTTATTATTCTACTTGAAGGGGCTATATGGAAGCATGCAAAATAGTATTCAACCTCAGTAAGTTTGAAACGACCCAGTCAATTCTCACAATTTTCACACATCATGTCTTCCTCAGTCTGTTGCATCTTGAGACAAGGGGTGCAAATATGTGCTTATTTCGGTCTTACGGATGATAATGAAAAACAAATTCAGGGGTTGTCTCCTCATGGAGTGAAATTACAACAATTCTGTGCAGTTTAGGGGAATGCTTTCTCACATTTCAGGAATTTGGGGGTGAATTTTTATTTGAACAATACAGCATCTTTATGTGGAATAACGTAATTGGAGAGATGTTCTGAAACGCAAACAGTCATAAAATAAGAAGTACCAAAGACTCTCAGAATATGTCAGAATACGTTAAGAAACCCTTTCTCCCTGAGAATAGAACCTTTGTAAATATTGTTTACATCTTTAGTTCAAACCAGACTTATAACACAGGAAAGTTGTTCATAGAAAATGACTGCTATAACACAGGAGAGATGCTTTGAGTATGTCATTTTTTTGGGAGAAACAATTGATTCCTTGCAATGCCAATTGCTTCTCTTTAGTACAGAATTTCAATCTATCCATCTACTTCTGTGTATTTATTACTTAGATTTACATTGTGTGTTTCCTTCCAAGGAAGCCCATATGATTCCCCTCCACATTTTTATCCTCATAAAAACCCTGTCAGTTGGCTCTGTTGAGACCCCAAAGTCACCAAGGGCCCTTCCACACAGCCCTATATCCCAGGATATCAAGGAGGAAAATCCCACAATATCTGCTTTGAACTGAGTCCACACTCCGGTGATGTGGGATTTTCTGCCTTGATATTCTGGGATATAGGGCTGTGAGGAAGGGCCCCCAGTGAGCTTCAAGGCTAAATGGAACCTTGATCCTAGGGCCCTTCCACACAGCCATATAATCCAAAATATCAAGGCAGAAAATCTCACAATATCTGCTTTGCACTGGGTTATCTGAGTGCACACTGCCATATATTCCAGTTCAAAGCAGATAATGTGGGATTTTATTCAGCTGTATGGAAGGGGCCCTAGTCTACTAGCCTAAATGCTATATCACACTAATTATCCAATATATTTTTTCGGTTAGAAACATTGAACTTGATTACATTCAAATTTTCACCTCTCAATTTATTTATTATTTTATTAATTTACGTCATTTATATTCCGCCCTTCTCACCCCGCAGGGGACTCAGGGCGGATCACAATGCGCATATACAGGCAAACATTCAATGCCATTGACATACAACATATATAGACAGACATAGAGGCAATTTAACATTTCAGAAATCAGTTAAATTTAGCCTCCCCACAAAGTGGTACCTAAATTTCCTACTTGACAGATGCAACTGCCTTTTGGGTTGCAAAGATCAACAACGAGCTACACAAATTGGTCAAGAGCTCACCCCGACCCGGGCAGGCCTAGAACTCATGACCTTCTGGTCAGTAGAAATCTTATGCAGCTGACACCCAGCCAGCTGCGCCACATTGGTAAACCACGGATGTTTACCATATGTTCTCTGCCTCACTAACATTGCCTTTATGAGTACCTTTTATGGCTATCATTAATGGGAACCCTCCTTGCGACTTCTTGCTTTCTGATAGTACCATCTTATGACTTTCCCTACATGAGGTCAAGTCCCATTGCATTAAATAGTACTTTCTCCTCAGACAGCATCATCTGATATTCTAACCTAAATGTGTAAAGTGCAGATTTTCCTTTATACAACTGACAAGCCCTGAATCTGGAAGTGGAAATATTTTTAAACACCGGGATGCAGTGTCAATAATAGAAATGCACAATCAATATTTTCTCCCTCACACAATCTGTTCTCAGGTGATAGCTCTCAGAAACACCACTTTCCCATCCGCTTATGCAAACTTTAAGCTCCATCAGTCTTTATCTCTAGTCCTTTCCCTCCCTCCCAATTCCTTTTTCTTCAATACATAAATTGCTAAACTTTGGTCTTTTCAGTATAATGCAACTGTCAACTGCTACCTCTGGAAAAAATAAAATAAAATTTAAAGCCCTGTTACTATAGGGAGCAGACAGCTCCCTCCCCTCAATGCATAATGTAAATATGCCTTTCTTAGTTATTCATGGAGCATCTATCAAACCAGGGACTGAAATCCTAAATTTCTCTTGATCTTGGCTTTGAAGTGCTTTCTGCAATGCAGTTCCTGCTTCACCTTTCATAGCTTTCAGGCAATGAAAATTCATCATTCAAAACAACTTCAGCTCTCTTGTCTGGGAGGCAACAAGAAAACTAGAATTCCATTTCTGGTTCTCTCATTGACATCTCTGTCCAGACATTGCAAACTTAATTTTTTCTGGAATACGCCTCCCAAAAATCCCCAAGATAGCATGAAATGTGGCTGTATAAATGCATGAACAGGTCACAGCGACTCAGATGAAAACTGTCCATGGGTTATTCAAGGGATTACCTACGCTGGGCAGTTATTTGGAGGCAAATCTCAAGCAGAAATGCTTTGGACTATCTCTGTAGGCCTCAAAGGTGCTTGCACACTCCATGGGTGACCCATGGCAGTGATGGGGTGGAGTCTACTATGGCTGCGTGAAAGTTTTGTAATTTGGCATTAAGTCGGATCAAATTCATTAGATTCATATTTATCTGACTCATGGGTGCTGTCCTCGCCAAAAAATTAAGAATCAAAACTTTAGCCTAGTATGTTTTGTAAGTTGACTAAACATTGTAACTCTCTGTGATTCAGTTTTTATCCACAGTGCAAACTAGCACTAA
Organism: Anolis apletophallus; assembly: GCA_030556195.1. Taxonomy (NCBI): domain Eukaryota; kingdom Metazoa; phylum Chordata; class Lepidosauria; order Squamata; family Anolidae; genus Anolis; species Anolis apletophallus. The sequence goes on along the minus strand of JARBWK010000007.1, from coordinate 40,022,753 downwards.
TGGTAGGTAAAGCCGAATTTGGCACTGGGAGTTTGGGGCGGGGGAGCGGGGAGTGAAGCTGCAACATTGCTCTTTTTCTCCAGTGCCTTGCCACACCCTCCACTAGCACTCAAGAAGGGAAAAAGAGAGGAGTTTCGTGCTGGGTTAGCTTTCCAGGCAGGCAGGCATAGAGCACAGGGTTGCACTGGAGAAGAGATAGGAGACTCTTATTAGCTGCTGCCAGGGCCGTAGCCAGGATTTTGTTTCGGAGGGAGCTGAGTTTGGTTCGGGGGGGGGGGGGGGGGGGGAGACGGGGTGGAAGAGGGTCTACCCTCAAATCTTTTGTATTGTTATCCCAATAACCCCATTAATGTGGGATATTCATGGTTGATCATGATATGAATCCATACCAGTAAGGCCCCCAGGCCTGGATTACCCATAATTGCTCAATGTCCCGTTCTTGACCTCCCCCAGGGCAGCAGCCATGGGAGAGGCAGCAGGTCCGGACCACCCCCCCAAAAATATTTTTTTTTAAAAAAGTTTGATGTTTTGGTGCTCCTGCGCTTGCGCGCGGAGCACCATAGGCCCGCCGTAGGGCCTTTGACGCAGCTTCCCGCCGCCCCCTTCTCGTGTCATGTCGGCCCCCGGCCCTCCTTTCTTCACTGAAGGAAGGAGGGACGGGGCCGACGCCACGCCAGGGAGGAGGGGGCAGCGGAGCTTCTCTCCGCCTCCTCCTCCCTGGCGACGCCATGCCAGGGAGGAGGAGGCGGAGAGAAGCCTCACCACCCCTCCTCCCTTGCATCATCACGCCATGCCAGGGAGGGGGGAGAGAAGCCCTGCCCCCCTCCCTTGCGTCATCACGCTACACCAGAGAGGAGGGGGCGGTGCGACAGGGCTTCTCTCCGCCTCCTCCCTGGCGACGCTGACGACGCAAAAGAGGAGGGGCGGCGAGGCTTCTCTCCGCCTCCTCCTCCCTGGCGACGCTGACGACGCTGAGGGGCGGCGACGCCTCCTCCTCCCTGGAGTAGGGAGGAGGGTGAGGCTTCTCTCCGCCTCCTCCTCCCTGGCGTGGCGTGACGACGCAAGGGAGGAGGGGCGGTGAGGCTTCTCTCCACCTCCTCCTCCCTGGCGTGGCGTGACGATGCAAGGGAGGAGGGGTGGCGAGGCTTCTCTCCGCCTCCTCCTCCCTGGCATGGCGTCCCCAGGGAAGAAGAGGTGGAGAGAATTCCCGCCGCCCCTCCTCCCTTGCGTCCTCAGCCCCTCCTTCAGTGAGGAGGAAGGAGGGCCCCGCCCCCCGCAAGTGGCCCTGCCCCCTGGGGCGGGAGCGGCGCTTCCAAAGTGTGGCCTAGGGCACCACAATCAGTTGATCTGGGCCTGCCCCCCTCCCCCCATAAAGGATGTTTTCCCTGTAAAGGAGTTTTAACATTTTAACATTTTATATATGTGCTGGCAGCCCACCCCGACTTTGTGATTTTAGATATCTAGTTGTATGTTGTTTTTATTTATATATATGTATCTTTTTATTGTGTTCATTGCTGGTGTTTTGATTTTATTTCATTGTAATTTGTTGTTTGGGCTTGGCCTTGTGTGAGCCGCCCCAAATCCCCATTGGGGAGATGGGGAGGGGTATAAATAAAGATGATGATGATTATTATTATTGCTATTAGCTTTCTGTACCTGAAGCTGACTTTTTGCACTGGGGAAAGAGAAGGAGAAAAGTTTTAATGCTGTTGAGATACTAATACAGACACTGGCAGGCAGGCGCTTGCTTATTCTTTTTGGTGTGGATAGGCGCATTTTGCCTTTTTACTTATATTTTTCTGCATTATATAATACCATTGTGCTGCCTCAAGTTGTAGGCGGAGAAAACGAGTAATGGCCATAGTTCTGCTAGTGGACTTGGAGATTCCTAGGAAACACCTTTTTAGGAATCTCCTTTGGCATAACTCCGTGGACTATATATATTGTTCTTAAATAAAAATGTATTTATTTTCCCACTTTCACAGGGGTTCTTTGAGGATTCCTTTGGGTTTCTTTTAAAGGAGATTTTTTAACTTCTAGAAACATTAAGAATTTACTAAAAATCTGTGGATGAGCTAAATGTTCTGACAGCTGATGGGCTTGGTCACCGCTGGGTGAAGTCATCCAGAGTTTTGGAGTACGGCACACTATTACTCTTTTCCACACCCAAGGAAGCTCCCTGGATCCTGGACTAGTTTCTGGCAGCTGTGATAGATTGTATGAGGACTAACAAACTGAAACTAAATCCAGACAAGACAGAGATCCTCTTAGTCAGTCATGAGGCTGATAGGGTTATAGGGTGTCAACCTGTGCTCGATGTGGTTACACTTTCCCTGAGGACACAGGTCAGCAGCTTGGGGGTCCTCATGGATTCAGAACTCACCCTGGAGGCCCAGGTGCTGGTGGTGGCCAGGAGAGATTTATTTTCATCCCATGCCCTGTTCCTTAGCTACAATTTGCACTATCCCATTCCCTAGTCTTGTTTACAGTTTGGCCATGTCTTATGGTAATTGTCACCATAGGTCGATGGCCGTTGTTCTGAGTTTTACACTGTAGTTTTTATATGCTATGGTTTTTTACTTTATTGTAGTGTACTGTATGTTTATTTTATGCTTTGGCTTGGCATGTTGTGCCATATATAAAGCACTCTGAGTCCCTTTAGGGAGATGGAAACAGGGTATCAAAAAAGTTGTTTTATTATTATTATTATTATTATTTTGAGTTGAGGTGTTTTATGTTGATCTCCATGTTATTCATTTTTATTTCATCTGGTGTTTATTTTTATTGATTTAGGCTAATTTCTGTTGTATATTGTATGTATTTTGTTTTGCACTGTTGTTGTCGTGTAAGCCACCCCGAGTCTCTTTGGGGAGATGGGGCGGGATATTATTTATTTATATTTATTTGATTTATTGCTCTTCTCAAAGGGGACTCAGAGCGGCTTACAGTACGGCACAATTCGATGCCCACATAATAACAATATAAACCCCAAAACACTTCAACAATTAAAATACATTAAAATACATTAAAACAGTGCTGTCCAACTTCTGCGGGGTCAAGGGCCGGATAAAAGGTCACTGATGACCTAGGGGGCTGCTCGGCCCCGCCCCAGGCCCCGCCCCCAGGCCCCGCCCCCAACCCCAGGCCCCGCCCCCTCCTAAAACGGCTGAAAAAGGGCAGAAGGCGGCATCAAGAGCAGCGCGTCACAGGCCTGGCGTGACGCGCTGCCCCTGGCACTGCCTACTCCTCCTTTTTGGTGCCCCCCTCCTTCGGGAGGCGGAGGGCGCCGAAAGGAGGAGGCGGCGCCAGGGGGCAGCGTAACGGCAGGCCTGTGACGCGCTGCTCTTGACGCCGCCTTCTGCTTTTCGGCCCCCTCCGCCCTGGAAGGGAGAGGCCGAAAAGGAGGAGTAGGCGGTGCCAAGTGAGCAGCGCGTCACGCCAGGCCTGTGACGCGCGGCTCTTCTTGCCGCCCTCTCCTCCTTTCCGGCGCCCTCCGCCCTAGGAAGGGAGGGGCCGAAAAGGAGGAGGAAGCGGTGCAGGGAGCAGCGCATCACGCCAGGCCTGTGAGACGCGGCTCTTGGCGCCACCTACTCCTCCTTTCGGCGCCTCCACCCGCCAGGCGCCGAAAAAGGAGGAGGCGGTGCTCTTGTCACGCCAGGCCTGTGACGCGCGGCTTTTGGCGCCGCCTACTCCTCCGGCGCCTCCGCCCTAGGAAGGTAGGGGCGCCGAAAAAGGAGGAGTAGGCGTGCCATGAGCAGCGCGTCACGCCAGGCCTGTGACGCGCTGCTGTTGGATGACGATGATGATGATTATTGCTTGCAATGGAAAATGTGTCTTGTCCTCACATGTGTGGACCCCACCCCACTCCACTCCCAAAATCAGGAGACGTGCTAATATTTCTTAAACTTGGGGTGGCAGCTGGGGGGCAACATGGCTGTTGTAGTTTGTTTCTTTATAAAGTTTTTTTTGTAAAAACCAGATAAATTCTCCAAAAATCAATGATGAGAAAAAAGTTCTGAAACTTGGGGGGGGGGGGGCAACTATGTTAAACAAGGTCTACCATAATAGCAAGTTTCATCTCAATTGTCCTGCAACCCCCCATACACACAATTACTTTAACAAAATAGTATTTTTTTAACTAATGATATTTTAGAAACACTTTAGAAATGAAACGCCAGTGCCTCCTAATTTTGTAATGACTTTTGAAACTTTTTTTATTGATAGTGCAACTCTAGTCTACAAAGCTCAGCCAGGCCAAAATCAAATCAAATTGGCTTAGCTGGACGACAGACCTTACCTTCCGTGTTAACTATTACCAAAGCTGGGATGCAGAGCTTTGAGAATTCTCCTTGTCATCACAGAGCTCTCCTCCTCCTTGGTTCTGTAGATGTTTCTGTTAGTATGGGTGCCCATTATGGCCAGGAGCTCCCCAGAGCTCTGCACCCATTCAGCAATGGCAATAGTGACATGAGCCCAATCTACCCCCTTTTCCCTGAGCTGAAAAGCATAGGAAAAAGGCAACAGCACCCTTTAAGGACAACAGAAACTTTGAGGTAATCCCCAACCTCCCTTGGCATGGAGCTAAACTGGTTCAATGCAGACTAGCTCATTTTAACAACTAGATATTCCTGAATGTTGTGTAGACATCCAAGTGTAACTTTTGTGCCACTCTAGGTTTTGTGGCCTGTGTAGACAAGCCCCAAGCATGTTTTTATCGGAAGGCAAAATTAATTTGACAAGTCAAAGCTTCAAACAATGAATTATACAAAGATTACTTATATAAAATCTGCTGTACAAAGCATATACCTCCTTTCCCTAACAAAGGGTAACACGTGTCTATGCAACCTTCGGGTCCATGGAATTGCCTATGATGGGGCCATGACACCGCACGATATTATATGTTCCATGATACTTCTGTGAAACGCCTGTGATTTCTACCGCACCTGGCCGCTTGAAAAAGCCGTTTATCGGCGAAACGGATCGGGCCCCCTGCAGCTGAAACCGTGGCGGCGTGCCTGGCGTTTCTTCGTGGTTTGACCTGCTGTTTCAGCCTGTGGTTCCTCCGAATTGTTTCCCAGGACGGCGTGTGTTGCTCTGGCTCCGAGGCACAGCGCATTTGCGCAGCACTGCGCCCGGTGATCGGCCGTTTAGGAGCTGGGATTACAAACAAAGGTGTTTGCCTTTACCGCTCATGTTTCGCGGCTTGGGATCACTCCGGGCATCAATTCCTGTTTATCTTTCCTTCTCGCCTATGTATTTTGATCCTCATCCCAACTGTTTACCTTGCTGCCCCTCTTGAGCTCCACCACGCCTACTCTTGGGACTTCGCCTGCGAACCATGCTGCGCTTTCCTGTATGGTATTTATGCCAAGATTGATGTATGTAAGCGCCAGGGGGTGACTATTGTTATCGCTCCCTTACAGCATTCACCACGTGTCTGTTTATGCACCAATATATGTTATTTTTGATATTATACAGTCTCTTTGTGTGTTTTATGCAACATCCATGCCTCTAGAAGAAAAGAGACTCTAGACAGGTAATTTTAAACATGCAATCAAAGAGAAAAAGTTAATCACTAAAGTTTTGAACGTATTGTACTTCATGAATATACAATCCTTTTTGTTGCTATGGATAATGTTCATATTAGAAACTTTTTTCTATTGCCTTTAAAAAATGAAATTGTTTTTGAAAGGACATATTGTGCTAACCTTGAAAAATGCCTTCCTTTGTAAGTGATTCCCCCTGTAACCTATACGCAACATAGACACACTTAGTACTTGGATATCAACCACCTCAGATCCAAGCTTTGCATAATGTTAATGTTATATTTTATTTGTTTGGTTGCATTTTAAAATCCAATTACTTTTTTTCTCCAAAGGACATATAACGATAACCTTGAAAAATGTTTTTTCTTTGGTAAGTGATTTCCTCTGTAACCTATGTATAATATACAAGCACTTAGCACTTGGAGATGAACCATCTCTTAAAGTATGCAGCCTAGTAACAAAGGCAGAACTCGACATGATAATTGCTTTGTTGCCTAAGTATGGATTACATTGTCATTACTATGGCCAAAGAAATGCATACGTCTGATTTTCACTGAAACTCAGTAATGGTTCACAGACAAGGGGGTAGATTCATCCTGAAATAGAAGATGGCGGTGTCCCCAATACCCAATCCATGCAGCACCCACAAGCACCCAATCCATGCAGCATGCAGTCAAGGAGGGGAGAGTAAGCCTTCCTGGCTCACCCATAATCCTAATAACAATATTCCACACCATCTAACTATGAATTTAAAATATCTCCCCTTTCCTGTCCATATCTTTCTATTTTTTTTAAAGCTATGAGTGGGCAGGAATCAGATATCTTTATTGGGCTAGTATGCCTTATTTGCTTTAGATGCGTTTTTATATCATTGTCAATGATTTATAAAAAGTTATGAGGTAGAGGGCAAGTTTTATTCACCAGCTTCTATCACATGTGAACACATGATGACAATGGGCATTTGTGTCTTAAATGCCTCAGAAATCCAGTGATAAAATGTTTTCTTATGCCCAGGACAAAAGCACATGTCAGGATGGATAAATGGCAGAAAAATAGAGATAATACCCTTTCCCCGCCTACATATTGGGCGGGGAGAGGATTTTGCCTCCTCCCACGGGACACGGGATTGGATGGGTCTATTGAACCAACCAGAAGAGGGTTGGGGGCTGGCTAATGACCGTGGCCAGCCCCTTGCCTCATTCCGATTGGACAGTATAATTTTGGTTGCCTTGTTGGAGCCAGGTAGGATTTTTTTTTTGCCCTTCTATGTTCTAGGTTGTAGCACAGCAGTTCTCGTTTGTGCCTGGGGGGCAGGGACCAGGGCCTGGGGTCCCATTAGCATTAGAACCAGCAGGGCCAGAACTGGATTCAGAGGATGAGTTAGATGACTGGGGTGAAGGGCAGCTTTCCCCTGCTGGGCCTCTTTCGCCCTCAGAGAGCTTGGCATGGGAAGAAATGTGTTTCGGTCCAAGGGATGATTCAGATTACCAGGTGCAGTCTGATAGCGATCCAGGAGTTATGAACACCCGGGGGGGGGAGATCTTCCCAGGAGCCCCTGGAAGAAGATATGGAGCAAGGCGCTTGGGAACTGGATAGGGAGGAAAGCTCCCAGGGAGATAGCGACACAGCTGCCGAGAGACAAGGTCGAACTTTCGATAGGAGACGGAACATCGAGTCTAGGAGGAGGGATTGGTCCGGGCCCTAGACCGGCCGAGGTCCGTCAGCAGGGATTGGAGACGAAGAAGCCTAGGCGCCGAGGACCTTGGCCGAAGGATTAAGTATAGGGTCCGTGGGAGGCGCATCCTCAGTTCTCCGGCCACGTCTTACTTGAATAGGCGTGAAGCGGAGTGGGACCACAAGCTAAGTGATGGTTATCTAGCCTTGCCTTGTTTGCCTTGTCCTTGTTCCTGATTCGCATTGGGTGCGAAGCCTTGCCCTGATTGCTTTGTCCTTGTTCCTGATTCGCATTGGATGCGAAGCCTTGCCAAGCCTTTGGACTATTTGCTTCTTTCCTTTGGACATTCTTACTTCAAGCCTTTTGGACATTTATATCCTATTGGACTATATACTCCTTGGAACTGTTTTTATATTCAATAAAGTAGTTAGCCTTCAGTACGTCTCTGTGTGTGTGATTAAGGGGCCCGCCAAGTCCGTGCATTGTGACATAGGTGTGTTTTTTGCCTACTTTATACTGTCATTAGGGGCTAGCTGGGGTGGTGCGGTGTATAAATAGGCCAGCATAAATAATTTAGGGGAAAACGAAGATCAATATACACACATAGGCATTCCTCAAAGGGTGTGGGGCCATTGCACAATTCACTCACCTAGATGGCAGTAGAAGGGTGAGGGGGACATCATCTGGCCCGGAAACTACAGAGTACTGTTTTAAGAATTTGAGAGAGGCTTCTCCAGCTTTTCCCTTAGAGGCTGCCCAGTTTGTGTTATCAGGCGACCCAAGTGAGTCGCCCAGAATAGCCGAGGGGTAGACCACTTAAGAACGCTACCTCGGCTTTGCCACACTCCAAGTTCCATTGACACCTAAGTTTAGTCCAGTTGAAAAGTTAAATAGGTAACCTTTAATAAAAGTTGCACAAAATTTGAACCCAAGCTATTGTCTGTCTCGTTATTTCATGGGTAGGAAGGCAAATAAATACAATCAACTTTCGGTATTCACAAATTACGTATCCTTGGATTAACAATCTACAGTTTGAAAATATTTTTAAATCAAACCTTTATTTTGCCATCTTATAGAAAAGATACCATTTTACTACACTATTTATATAATGTGACTTAAACATCCATGGATTTTCTTCTCTATCCTGAGCCCTGGAATTAAGGCCCAAGGGACCACTGATCTGGATTTTCAGCAGAACAGAGCTTCATACTTTGCTGTGGCAAGAGAAGATATAGTAACATCATAACTATTAGTAAGCCAAACTGAGACAAGTTACATTTTCCAACTCTAGATTCTAGACTACCACAAACAACATTGATATCCTTCTGGGATGCCTGGAGTTGCTTGGAATTAGAGGCACTGTGCTGTAGTGGTTCTGGTCATACCTCTCAGGCAGGTTCCAGATGGTGGTGCCTGGGTATAGCTGCTCCTCAAAAAAGGAGCTATTAAGTGGCATCCAACAAGGTGCCATTCTATCTTCAATGCTTTTTTAATATTTACATGAAGCTGCTTGGAGAGATAATCCATAGGCATAAGGCAATGTGTTATCAGTATGCTGATGACACCCAAATATATTTCTCCATGCCTTCCAAAACAGCTTCAGCTAAGGACAGTGTATTTCCTTTGAATGAATGCCTGGAGGAGATAATGAGCTGGATGAGGAAAAACAAATTGAAACTGAATACAGACATGACAGAGATTCTTGCCATCAAGCATCCTAATCTGGGGATTGAGGTGTGTCAACCAGTTCTGGAAGAGGTTAAATTCCTCCTGAAAGGCTGTGTTCGCAGCTTGGGAGTACTCCTGGATCCATCTGTCCAAATGGCAGCCTAGGTTGATGCGATGGTCAGGAGTGCTTACTATCAGTTTTGGCTGACATGCCAGCTGTGCCCCTTCCTAGATTTGGGGACCTTAATATGGTAATATGGTACAACTGAAAACCTGGTTTTTAGATTCCCAAATGCCCCCGTTTTTGGCGAGACCTCTTCCCCCCTATATGATCCTTTATGTTTTGACACTACTCCAGTTATCTCCCCCGAGTTTTTAAACACTTTATATGTACATGTGGCTTGCCCTGTCATTTCTGTTTTAGATTAATCTATGTTGTTGTGCTTTTAAAGATGTATTTTTATTGTGTTTATTGTTTTCTGATGTTTTTGATATTTTCTGTGATTTGTTGTTCAGGCACGGCCCCATGTAAGCCGCTCCGAGTCCCCTTTGGGGAGATAGATGCGGGTTAGAAATAAAGTTATTATTATTATTATTATTATTATTATTATAGTGTATGTGCTGGTAACTTCAAGATTGGATTTCTGCAATGTGCTTTACATTGGGCTACCCTTGTACCAAGTTCGGAAACTCCAGCTGGTTCAAATGGCAGCCAGATTGGTTACAGGACTATCTAGGAGTTAACATATTACACGTACTGGCTGCCAATTAGTTTCTAGGTAAAGTATAAGGTATAGGTATTGATGTTTAAAGTCCTACACACTTCAGGTCCAGGTTACCTACAAGATCGCCTTCTCCTATATATTTCACCCTGAACACTGATGTCCTGTGTGTCTGCTCCAGCCTGCCAGAACTTGACCAGCAACCACCACCCAGAGGACCTTTTCATCGGCTGCCCCACAACTGTGGAAAAACCTGCCGGTAGACCTCCAACAGCTAGATCAGCTGTCGCAATTTAAGACACAAGTAAAGACTTATCTCTTCTGGTAGGCCTACCCAGGCAGTTTTAATGGCAATTTTTAAACTTCTACTTTATGTCTAATTTTTGTTTGTGTATTTTAATGTGTATTTTGTGGAAATATGTTTTAATATGCATATTCAACAGAGTATTTTAAAATGATTATGTGTTTTGATTATGTGTTTTAGCAATGTTGTAACCCACCTCAAACTGTGAGGAGAGGTGAGGAAGAAATAAAATTATCATCACCATCATCATTATCATCATCAGATTGAAATAAGTAAATTTCTAAAAAAATATGTTAAAAAATAAGGAAAAGTCCCTTGCCTGTGAACATATTATTTATATTGAAATAATATGTTCACAACTGGGAAAAGATAGAAAAGAGGCAAAAGCCATTTCTGGAAAAATAACCAGAGATTACAAGCCAGTGTGGTGTAGTGATTTGAATGTTGGATTTGGACTCCAGGAAGGTAGGGTTCCAGTCTCTGCTCTGCCATTGAAACTCACTGATTCTAGCTAAGGCACACACTTTCTACCTCAGAGAAAAACATTAGAAATTGCCAGGAAAACCTTAAGATGGGGCACCATGCGTCAGAATTGACTTGAAAACACATAACAGCAGCAAAATAGAGATCGATTTCCCCAAGGCTTCCTGACTCAACACTTGCCCAACGTAATGCTCTCCAGGCTACTCAGTCAAACTTTTGCAGAGGGTTTGGTGACCCATTTCATAGCTACACATAAACAATGCATGAAAAAATGAAAAGGCAGAGCAGGTTCCTTTATGTGTGCAGCAATTTTGAGAGTGCATAACAAAAGCAGAGAAAGCAGAAGGAACTGGCTTCCTAGAAATCACACCTGCAAAGCAAGCATGTTTCTATATTAGGGAGATCAGTTTGGAAGCATGTTGGCATTGCCTACTTGAAGAGAGAAAGAAAAAAAACCCTATAGAAATGGTCGGATAAAATGTTCAGTAGTTGGGAGACAGCGCTTCAGGGTCCTTTGCTGCTCCCAAGACAAGAAAAACTAAAATATGTTATGCAAAAATTGAGGAATAAATTATGCAAAATAAGAGACTGATACAAATTTGCTCAAACTGAATAATTTAATTCAAGGTACAGGATGGAGCTCTTCATGGCACATCTTCTAAATTGCCTAGGAGTGGAAATTTTATTTTTAATCTTTCAAGGATGGGACACACAGAGGTCTGGCATTGAATTCATTTTATTGAACTGCAAAGCAGTGCCTTGTGTTTTCCAGTAGAATCCAGTTATTTAAATGTTTGGGCTAACTAAGGTATTAAATAATTTCATTTTGGTGTACTTCAGAGTGAAATGCAAAAATCAAAAAACAAAAAACAAAAACAGATTAAATGCTTTTCAAAATGATTAAATCACATATAGAGATATTAAATTTTAAATTTTAAATTGGGACTCCAGAGCACTGTTTTAAATATCTTGTGCTTTCACGCAAAAAAATGTAAAATTCATTGTGCTATTCCTCTGTCTTGTTTATGGAATATATTTTTGAGGGGGTTTGTTTTTAATTATGCTAAGCTCCTATCACTTCTTTATCATTTTTTTCCTACCTGAGAAAAACTGTTAAGAAGGGAATATGGGATCATTCCATAAAACTTTTTGACATGGAAGTCATTCTTCATTTGGAGGTATCCAATTTAGAGGCTTGACAATTCTAGACTAATACACAAAGAGAAAGTGGCTGTACCACACACACAAGCTAAAGAGCAAAGAGGGCAGCACGAAGTGCTCACATATATCTATAATCCGAAATATTGGGTGAATCAAAATAGAAAAATCATTCCATATATATCTCAATATCAACATATATTTTTAAGATGATAACTGGCGCAACAATAAGTGCTCGTAGGTAATGCACATAAATGTGTAGAATAAATGCTTACATACAAGTAAGCGAAGATGCGGATTACCGTATTTTTCGCACCATAAGACGCAGTTTTTTTCCTCCCAAAGTGGGATGAAAAATCAGCTGCGTCTTATGGAGCGAAGACGCAGGCCGGGGGAGGCCCTGGAGCAGAGGGAGGGCGGCGATATACTTACCCTGTCGCTGCCTCTCCTCTTCTCTGGTCCGTTGCGGCGGCGGAGGGACGCTGGTTAACTCCCCTCTGGCTCCTTTCCTTTCCCTCCCACCTTCCTTCGCTTGAGGAAAGGTGGGAGGGAAAGGAAAGCAGCCAGGGGAGGAATCAACTAGCATCGCGTCAGAGCTGACGTGACCCTGGTTCACTCCCCTCTGGATCCTTTCCTTTCCCTCCCACCTTTCCTCGAGCGAAGGAAAGGTGGGAGGGAAAGGAAAGGAGCCAGGGGAGGAGCCAGCCAGCATCGCGTCAGAGCTGACGCGACCCTGGTTCACTCCCCTCTGGCTCCTTTCCTTTCCCTCCCACCTTTCCTCGAGCAAAGGAAAGGTGGGAGGGAAAGGAAAGGAAGGGGAGGAGTCAGCTAGCATCGCGTCAGAGCTGACGCGACCCTGGTTCACTCCCCCCTGGCTCCTTTCCTTTCCCTCCCACCTTTCCTCGAGCAAAGGAAAGGTGGGAGGGAAAGGAAAGGAGCCAGGGGAGGAGTCAGCTAGCATCGCGTTAGAGCTGACGCGACCCTGGTTCACTCCCCTCTGCATCCTTTCCTTTCCCCCACCTTTCCTCGAGTGAAGGAAAGGTGGGAGGGAAAGGAAAGGAGCCAGGGAGGAGTCAGCTAGCGTCGCGTCAGAGCTGGACGCGACCCTGGTTCACTCCCCTCTGGCTCCTTTCTTTTTCCCTCCCACCTTTCCTCGAGCGAAGGAAAGGTGGGAGGGAAAGGAAAGGAGTCAGCTAGCATCGCGTCAGAGCTGACGCGACCCTGGTTCCTCCCCCTGGCTCCTTTCCCTCCCACCTTTCCACGAGCGAAGGAAAGGTGGGAGGGAAAGGAAAGGAGCCAGGGAGGAGTCAGCTAGCATCGCGTCAGAGCTGACGCGACCCTGGTTCACTCCCTCTGGCTCTTTCCTTTCCCTCCCACCTTTCCTCGAGCAAAGGAAAGGTGGGAGGGAAAGGAAAGGAGCCAGGGAGGAGTCAGCTAGCATCGCGTCAGAGCTGACGCGACCCTGGTTCACTCCCCTCTGGCTCCTTTCCTTTCCCTCCCACCTTTCCTCGAGCAAAGGAAAGGTGGGAGGGAAAGGAAAGGAGCCAGGGAGGAGTCAGCTAGCATCGCGTTAGAGCTGACGCGACCCTGGTTCACTCCCCTCTGGCTCCTTTCCTTTCTCCCACCTTTCCTCGAGTGAAGGAAAGGTGGGAGGGAAAGGAAAGGAGCCAGGGAGGAGTCAGCTAGCGCCGCGTCTGAGGAGCCGCGACGCTGGTTCACTCCCCTCTGGCTCCTTTCCTTTCCCTCCCACCTGTCCTCGAGCGAAGGAAAGGTGGGAGGGAAAGGAAAGGAGCCAGCTAGCGCCGCGTCAGAGCTGACGTGACCCTGGTTCCTCCCCTGGCTCCTTTCCTTTCCCTCCCACCTTTCCTCGAGCGAAGGAAAGGTGGGGGAAAGGAAAGGAGCCAGGGAGGAGTCAGCCAGTGTCGCGTCAGAGCTGACGCGACCCTGGATTCACTCCCCTGGCTCCTTTCCTTTCCTCCCACCTTTCCTCGAGCAAAGGAAAGGTGGGAGGGAAAGGAAAGGAGCCAGGAGGAGTCAGCTAGCATCGCGTCAGAGCTGACGCGAGCCTGGTTCCTCCCTCCTGGCTCCTTTCCTTCCCTCCCACCTTTCCTCGAGCGAAGGAAAGGTGGGAGGGAAAGGACAGGTGCCAGGGGAGGAGGCAGCCAGCGTCGCGTCTGAGCAGACGCGACCTGGTTCACTCCCCTGGCTCCTTTCCTTTCCCTCCCACCTTTCCTTCGCTCGAGGAAAGGTGGGAGGGATGGAAAAGGAGCCAGGGAGAGAAGTCAGCCAGACGCACCTGCTGATAAGATTTACCTAGATTTTAGAGGGAGCGAAATATTTTTTTCTATTTTCCTCCTCTAAAATCTAGGTAAATCTTATCAGCAGGTGCGTCTTATGGTGTGAAAAATACGGTAAATAGAATTCCTATGTCCGTACTCACAAAGACGCTGGCCCAGAACGCTTCCAAAAGGAATGAAAGTCACAACAGAGTAAACAACATATGCTGGTTAAAGTCCTCTCATTAGTAGTCCATCATAGAGTCCATAAATGACCTCAAGGGAAGTGTCCAGTGGTCAACGAAACTAGCTTATGCAGGCGCTCAGTTGTTTTGCCAACGAGGCTTCATCAGGACCCGGGGCGTGGTCCACAGTATCATCTGAGAGCATCTTGCAGCCAGGGTAAATGCACTGGAGTGTGATATAATGCAATAATAAATACACAGGGGAGCCTCTTAGTTTTGAGAATTGTGTATATATTATTGCATTATATTACACTCCAGTGCATTTACCCTGGCTGCGAGACGCTCTCAGATGATAATGTGGACCACGCCCCAGGTCCTGATGAAGCCTCGTTGGCTAAACGACTGAGCGCCTGCATAAGCTAGTTTCATTGACCACTGGACACTTCCCTTGAGGTCATTTATGGACTCTATGATGGACTACTAATGAGAGGACTTTAACCAGCATATGTTGTTTACTCTGTTGTGACTTTCATTCCTTTTGGAAGCGTTCTGGGCCAGCGTCTTTGTGAGTACGGACATAGGAACTCTCCTATTTAATCCGCGTCTTCGCTTACTTGTATGTAAGCATCTATTCTACACATTTATGTGCATTACCTACAAGCACTTACTTCTAACATTGTATTATTGTTGCGCCAATTATCATCTTAAAGATATATGTTGATATTGAGATATATATGGAATGATTGTTTTATTTTGATTCACCCGATATTTCGGATTATAGATATTTGAGCACTTCGTGCTGCCCTCTTTTCTCTTTAATTCTAGACTAATACCAATAGAATGATTAAGACTTTTGGTCATTTTAGTTTATTGAAGATGCAAAGGACTTCATCTCACAAGCAGGAGGAAAGTGTGGCTGATGGAAGCATCTTACTTTATTCCCTACCATTTTTCCCTACCTTCTGGCATGACAAGCCATCCCATGCCTTTTCCCCGTCTTCTGCCTGTCTTTCCCCATTTTAAGCCATTTAGAGTCGGATAACACCCAACTCCTGAAAATGGACTTCTGGCTTCATTCCCATGCATTGCCCCATGGATTTCCACCAATAGTGCCGTTACGTTATGTGCTGGCTTCCATCAGACTCCTAAGGAGATCTGGTTCTGCAGCATGTGGAAATGGAGCCAAAAGTCTGTCCAATGAGTTCCTTAGTGACCTTGACTTTCCCCAGCCTTTCATTTCCCAGGTTTCCCAAGAATTAGCAATAAAATCTCATATAAATATTTCCGGATGCAAACACCATTGAGTTCAGTGGAACTTACTCCAAGAAACTGCAAAAGACAGTAGAAAAAATAAATAGCCCATGGTTAGGAGAACATGTTTTTAAGAGCTAAGTTTCAGGGTGAGATTTATAGAGCTAGAATGTGTTTAAAGACTATCTAATTTGCACAGACCTGAATTTACCTCTAGCCACAACATTTCTAGGGACCTCATCACACTAGAGAATGAATTCACTTTAAATCCAGTTGCTGCCTCCTGCAGAATTCTGGGCTTTGTAGTTTAGGGGGGAGCTTTCAACAGCCTCACTAAACTACAAACCCCAGAATTCTGCAGAAGACAGCAATTGGAATTAAAGTGGATTCATTCTCTGGTGTGATGAATTAGTAAATCAACTAAATTACTGTGAGTAAAATGGATCATACGGTCTTCCCAACCCAGCAAATTCTCCACGTAGACAAGGGAAGACATAGACAAGGGTGGCAAATATGTGCTGATAGTTGTAATTTTCAATAAACTACTGTACATGTCTTGATCAATCCTTAAGCATATCCAGTTGGAAGTCAGTCACGTCAATAAAAGCTTTCATAGATTAAGGGGGAAAGTGCTAGGTTGTAGATTTGCTAATTAAATTAGTAGGGCATGTCAAAGCAAATGGCCTTTAGACTACAGGCTTTTAAGTATCTTTTCAACTGGCATAGGATTGAATTTGGCTCACTACTACAAAAACTACTAGATTCTCACTCCCCAATATTATATTTTAATACTGTCTATGCAGCTTTCCAACGAACCATCCATAGCCAGGGAGATTTGATCTGAAATGACGTAATGATAATTTCCTTCCTTTTTCAAAGTGGCCTCTTCCCAAAATCTCTGTTCGTAAATGAGTGGAAGGGAAAAACAGAACCTTTTCAAGTTTTCTTTCTTCAACAACAGTAAGCAACCAAGAGCACGGAGATTGACTCCTTTCCAGCCACTTTTGTTTAAGAGGCAACATTTGTTACAACAATGGTGTTTTTGCGTGACTTACTGATCTCGGACGCAATTACTGTAATGTTGTGCCACAATAATGTTTCCCGGTCAAGAAGCTTGGAAGTAAATATTGAACCATTTCCCGAATCAATGTTGAATATTCTGTCCATATCAGTATGACGATCTACAGAATACCTAGAAAGAAAATCATTGCAGTTTAAAGATGAAACCCTTTTCCATTTCACAATAGTACAATTTCACAATTTTTGAAAGAGTAGATAAATATGAAAAAGTATACAAGGCACCAATTGAAACGGTTGCTGATTCTACAGTATAAACATTCTTGATACATTCTCACATTTTATTATTGAGTATTTATTGTGATATTAATATCATTTTATTAATATCATTTTATTATTTAGTATTTATTGTGATATTAATATCACACCATGTCATGTCATACTGTTCCATTTAGATTCCCTGGGTTCTATCGTTTTTGTGGTGATATCTCATGCTTGTAATAAAAGTGTAGTTACAAATCAAAAGAACTGTTGCTTTGTTTTATCGAGTTCGAATAATTACTGTGTATACTCAAGTATAAGCCTAGTTTTTCAGACTTTTTTTAAGGTTTATACTCAGGTAAGGGTCCAGGAGGGAAACGTGGGCCTGAAAGAAGGGCTTCTTTCAGCTCCATGCCTTCCTGCCAGGATCCTCACTTTTCCACACAGCAACCTAGCTCTCCTTCCTCTCCTCCTCTCTCGCACAACATCCTCCTTCCTCTCCTCCTGTCTCACATAACGTGTGTCTTCCTCTCCTGCTCTCTCAGCACCAGTCTTTCCCACTTTTCCTTATTCATAAACACACATTATTTCCACAAAATGTATAGTTAAAACAAACTATGGTGATTATTGGAAGGATACGTAAGCACATTTACGTTGAAGAAGTTTAGAATAATGATTTAATCAGAGTTGGAGAGTCTTATCTTAAATTTACAGTTTTATGTAAATATTCAAAAAACATTTAGCCTACTGATGCCTCAATTAAAGTAATTTTATTGGTATCTCTTTTTATTTTGAAATTTACCAGTAGCAGCTGCATTTCCCACCCTCAGCTTATTTATTTATTTATTAGATTTATTAGCCGCCACTCCCAGTGGCTCACAGCGGCTTACAAAAAACATCACAATAAAATCACAATCTACCACAGCAATAAAACAGAGAGTAAAACAGTTCCAAGAAGAAAACACAATCTTAAAAGATGGCATATCACAGCTCAAAGGCCTGCCGGAATAGAAAAGCCAACAATTTGCGCAAGGCCCTAACCTCCAGGGGTAATGCGTTCCAGAGGACTTGGGCAATGATTGAGAATGCCCTTCTCCACGTTGAAGCGAGCCGGAATTGCTTGACACTGGGCACGGTTAAAAGGTCCCCCTCTTCAGATCTCAGTGTTTACACTCGAATCAATAAGTTTTCCCAGTTTTTGTGGTAAAATTAAGTGCCTAGGCTTATATTCGGGCCAGCTTATACTCAAGTGAATACAGTACAGTATCTAGTTACACTTCTGGCGTTGAAGATTACAAGAAGCTCATTATATATAACTAGCTATTTCTAAGCTCTGGTCGAGAGCTCTGTCAAAGGGTCAACCAAGTGAATAGGCATAAATCTAATTATTTTTGATGTCAAGTCAAAGATTGAAAGAACACTGACTGTTTTACCAGTAGTTGGACAAATACTACCAGGCCAGATGCCTATGGTTGATTATGATTGAATGGCTGCTGTGAGTCCCCCCTCGGGGGTAGAGAAGAGCGGGGTAGAAATGTTGGAAATAAATAAATAAATAATGTAATCCCACTGAATTGCTCTCAATTCCACTCACTCTAGGTTACATTTTGATTGTTTGTAGTCACCTGACATCCTCTCCTGTTAGTACATAATGAATGCAAAGCTGGATAGTGTCTGCTTCAGCAAAAGGTTGTGGAATGGGCAGGGACACAACTCTTTTAAAAATGATGCTAGTTTGATTGTGATATTTGTAAGAAAGGATTTTGAAGTGGTGCCGTGCATTAGCCAGCACCATTTCATCACCTACTCCAAATCCAATAAATCAAAAAAAAATCACAATCCTGGAATTAGATATTATTTTTAGTTCCTTCTGTTGAATGGTCAGCAGCCAAGTCTTGCCCATTTTAATAGATGGATGAAAAGTGAATTGATGAACCAGCAATTTTTAAATATATTTTAATGAAAAGGAAGAGAACGTCTCTGTTAACTTATAAAAGGCTGAGTTTGAAGAAGTTGTGTCAGTTGACTTCAAAGGCTGTATGCTAATGGAAATTCTCGTGGAATCATATGAGTTGCAAAAACTGGGACCTCAAGGCCAACAATTAGTATCTCAGACAGATTGAGAATTGGCAGCGGTGCTATAAACTGGATTTTGACAAGTTGTTTTACAGGATTTAAGCAAGCATCTTTCATGTGCTCAGTGAATTGGGGATTAGTAGTGTAAGGTTTTCAAATAGCACTATAATATCTAGAAATCCTAATGTCATGGATTTAGCACAAGGTATGCAACACAGTTCTTAGGAACAAAGGAAAATGTAAGTTTTTGATTGTGAATTTGCAGTCCAACACAGTGGGCCCTTGGTGTTCACTAAGGTTTGGTCCCAGGGCCCCTGTGAATACCAAAATCTGTTTATGCTTTATTTCCCTTCTATCAATGGTGTAGTAAAATGGTGTTCTTTATATAAAATGTCAACTCAAAGTTTTTATTTTTTTAAAAAATATTTTATACAGTGATTGGATTGAATCTGTGGCTGCAGGATGTGTTGATATAGAGGGTCAACTTTATTAACCATTTGTTTTGGCTGCAGGGACCCTGAAGGGACATTTGTTTTTATGGGACCTTGAAGAGCAAAACCTCCTGGTCATCCCTAGTCCTAAATTATTCTGCCTGACTGCAACCCGTCGCCGGGCTTTTTCAATCGTTGCCCCAGTGCTTTGGAATGTGTTGCCCGCCGACGTTCGTGCTATCCAGAACCTCCTTCTGTTTTGGAAAGCCTGCAAGACTCTGCTGTTCCAGCAGGCTTTCGGAGTCTGACGAACTGATGTTGTATCGCCATCCTGTATTATCTTTGTTATCCTGGCGTTCTTTTAACATGCTGCTTATTGCGATATTTTAATCTATCGCGGCGTTCTTTTAACGTGCTGTTTATTGCGATATTTTAATCTGTTGTTTTAATTGTGGTTTTATCCTTTTTAGCTGTGTTTGGTTGTTCCTTATGATCATGTTGTAAGCCGCCCCGAGCCATTGGGAGGGGCGGCAAACAAATGCAAATAAATAAACAATAAAAATTAAAATGAGTTGCTTAAGCAAACATGTTTCATTTGCTGGTAGGAAAAAAATAACTTGGAGGAATTGGATCATATTGTGGAGTTGTACCCAACATTTGTGGGTAGGAGTGGTGACACCCAGTTTCTTATCCCAATTTTGATGGGATAATAGAGCCATAATTTGTACCATGCTGAATTCTCCAGAAACTTTTAAAATACACTCAATTTCCTTCATTAATGCTGAGCTAGAGCATTTAGTCCCTACAAACAAATAGCCATTTCCTCCTTAATAAGACATGTTTCATGTTAATGTGATGGTGCCGCCTCTATTATTATCTAGCAGGAGTAGCAAATCTGGGTGGGAGGAAGTAGGATTATTACCCAGGTATTGAGGAACTAGTGCTGATTAATCCATGAAAAAGACTGAAATCGGATTGAAATATGGGCTACTTTATTGGAACCTTTGCCTACTTAGGTTGTTCCTTGAGATATGCAAACAGAGGGGGGCAACCTAGTATAGGATTGGCTGTGGCAGTTGGGTTCTCCCAGACCTCCTCCCCAATTTCTCCTGGACAAAATATTTGAGCACGCCCTCCAAGAAAACCCCAAATTGGGTTTCTTGCAGACCAGCTATCTACTGGGAAGCCAACCTGAAGGTCCAATCACCAAGTTGCCTGATATCTGTTGGGGACAACCCCCTTAGGTCAGTTTCAAGAACATTCACTATTACACCACTTAATGTCACATGACATGCAGGGTAGTTCCAGCAATGTGTTCTTTACCAAATAGGTCATTCACCATAGGTACTCAACATTTTCATCCTTTCTCACCCCATACCTGTAAAAGGATACTTTCTCCATATGCTATGCAGGCAATGATGGGAATAGGCGAACGAAGATTCAGGAAGGACTCATCCCATGCTTTCTACAAGCGCATTGATGACTAAAAAGGACAATCCGAGATAGGCAATACGCTACACCCAGGGCCGTAGTCAGGATTTTGATTTGGAGGGGGGCTGAGTTTGATTTGGGGGGCGGGGGCTGAGTTTGAAGGAGAGAGGGTGTACCCTAGCAAATCCTTTGTATCATTATCCCAATAGATCATGCATATGGGATATATTGAACATAGTGATCAGATCATGATATGAATACACATAACAGTTTAAATAATGTACCAGTAAGGCCTTCTTGTGGACCACTCTGAGAATTTCAGGGTACATGCCTGGCGACACCTAAAACCCTGTTCTAGAGGAAAGCCAGGAGCTTTTGACCATGTGGCAGTATGCAATAGTTAAGATGGCCATTTCCTTCCCTTCTTAGGTCCTCAAATATTAATTAAAAGCTTGGTTGGAAAGTGTTGAGTATGTTTACATTCAGAATAATGTCTATCCTGGTGCTCCACTAAATCACATCTTCCCTTCCTTGCACATTATCTCTCTCTTGCTTTCAAATCCACAGTGTTTTTCCACTTTGCTCAAGCATAAACAGAACAGTAATAATACACTTTATTTATATTCCGCTCTTCTCACCCCGAAGGGGACTCAGAGCGGATTACAGATACGTATACTTAGCAGACAATCCCTGCTGTTTCCACATACACACATATAGATGAACAGAGGCAAACTCTGGCCACCAGGAAGAGCTGACACACTCCTCATCTCTCAGTGTTCCCAGCGTCCCTTGTTGTTCTTCCACATTCCTCACCGTTCCTGGAGTTCTTTAATTGTCTCATAATGCAGTCAAAATTTGCCTCTCCACTTAATGTGGTAACTTTATCTCCTAGTTGACAGATGCAACTGTCTTTCGGGCTGCAAAGGTTGACAGCAGGCTACACTGAAAGGTGAAGCACCCACCTCGACCCGGGCAGGCCTCGAACTCATGACCTACTGGTCAGAGAGATCTTATGCAGCTGACACTTAGCCAGCTACACCACATTCTTGGTAGCTAATGCCCCATCTACATTGCCAAATAAAATCCAGATTATCTGCTTTGTATTGTATTATATAGCAGTGTAGAGTCATATAATCCAGTTAAGAGCAGATAATGTGGATTGTATGCTTTGATAATCTGGATTATTTGGCAGTGTAGATGGGACATAAGTGCCCATCCCTGCTTTCCCTGCTGTTCCCACCTTGAATCTCCACCTGAATATTAAAATTATGGACAACACACTTTTGGAGTACTCACTAGACAGACATGGTCACTTGTGGAATAGAAAGTTAACATAGCACTGCAGTAAGAACAACAACATGGTGATTTTACAAATGGAAATGTATCGTATTTTTCTCTTATATAGAAAGAAAAAAAGAATTGAAGACAAGGTTACAATAACTAACAATATATTCTAATTATATCATTAACCCTGACCTAGAAGGATGCTTTGAATAGGCTACCCTGTCATTGCTTTCATTTCATTTAAATAATCCCGGGTCTCTTTTGATCAAGGGCTGCTAATTATGTTGAATTGGTTGGTGACTTTGACTTACGGATCATAGCCTATTAAGAATTAAGTCGACAACATCAAACTCATTCTTTACATTTCTTTAATGAAATTACTGGTGCATGCATGTCAGATTTTGAGACTTTATTCCCTTCAAAATCCTGGGAAACTGACAAGCTGGAAGGTTAATAAATACATGTAGAGGCCATAGAGGGTACTCTATGCATAAATATTGAGAGCAGGCAAGATCAGAAAGTCAAGCCGTACTAGCATCTAGTCCATAAGATCCAAGAAGTAAAAGGAATAAGCCATATAGACTCATGTATATATCCAAATACTTTTTGACAAAAAATGTCTCCCAAAGCTTGGGTTGATTTATACCTGGGTCAGTGTTGAAAAGATACCAGAGCAAAGGCAGTGAGAAGAGGTGAAAAACACTACCACATTACCCTTCCCTTGCCCAACCTGGAGAAAGAAAGACCATCCTTGCTTCTTCCTCACCTTCTGTTATGGTCTGAATAGAATATAGTAGCATTTTGGGTTACAGAGGTGAAGTGGCTGTTTTTAAATAAAGGCTTTTCTAATAAGCATATCTACGAGTTTACAGTGCAAAGGCAGTGAGAGTGCTATGACCATTTCTAATACGGTTTTGCCTACTAAAACACTTTAAACTACCTGTCCCGCCACGACCTAGCTACAGTGGTCCAAGCCACGGTCATCTCGAGACTAGACTACTGTAACACTCTGGACATTGGCCTTCCTCTGTCCGTGATCTGGAAACTCAAGCTGGTGCAGAATGCTGCAGTGCGATTGTTGGCAGACTCACCAACATGCTGTCACATCACGCCCATCCTGCGCGAACTGCACTGGCTTCCAATAGAATTCCGGATCACCTTCAAAGTGCTGGTGTTAACCTTTAAGGCCTTGAATGGTCTGGGGCCAGTGTACCTAAGGGACCAGCTCTCCCTATATTGTCCCCCCAGACCACTGCGTTCAGAGACACACAACCTCCTTGAGATCCCGAGCTGTAGAAGTCTTCGCTTGAACGGAACAAGGAGAAAAGCATTCCGCGTCATTGCGCCAACTCTCTGGAATGCTCTCCCGCCCGAGCTTCGTGCCTTGACCAGTCTGCTGGCCTTCAGAAAGGCCTGCAAGACTCTATTGTTTAAGCAGGCGTTTGACCGTTAGTCCCGCGGGCATATTATTTACTTGTGCAACTTGCTCCAGTTATATGCTGTGTATGTGATGAGTTATTTACGCTATGTTGTATATTCCATTTTTAATGGTTTTAGGTTAAATGTGTTGTTTATATATGTGATTTTATCTGTATTTTATCTGCTTTATTTGTATTCTAGTGTTGTGAGTCGCCCCGAGCCGCACAGGAGTGGCGACAGACAAGTTGAAACAAATAAAATAAAAAATAAAAATAAATAATAAATAGTGCAGGGACCAGATTGACCCTAAGCATAAATGTATTATTGCAGGATCAGCTCTATGGTTAGTCATATATAGGCAGAAACGGGTTATTTAGCTCAAAATGTTTGCATTTTATTGTCAGGAAGAGGGGGAGATCATTGTGAGGCCTCCTCAAATCCCTCTATCTCCCCCCCCCCCCCCAAGAATTTTGCCAGCTCTGGATATTTGCTTTTCCATCTCATGTAATAAAATGTTGTGAACCATCTCTAGTGTTCAGTAGGCTGCCTAGGCTATGCCAAACATGATGTATATGCTACAGGGTTTACCAGAAAGAGATTTCCCTATCTTTTAATGTCCTTTATAGTATTCTCCGCCCACTCCTTTCACTGAGTTATTTTTCAGTAGCCCAGATGATTAATAGAATAGCAGGGGAGGAGATTACCCAGAAAAGGATTGCAGTTAACCATAAAAATATATTTTGTGCTTTTGTGCTCTGCTGAAGCCAACAGGTACAGGTTTTGCCACAAGATAATTAACAGTAGGGAAAGCTACATACTAGGTGAATACACTCCATCAAGGAAGCAATGACCCTGAGTCTGCAAGACTTGAGCAGGACTGTTGAGAATAAGGTGACTTGGAAGACTCTCATTCCTAGGGTCGGCATAAATTAAAGCCAATTTGATGGCAATTATCAACAACAATTAATGCTCCCATTCCCATTCCAGGCCAATTGATCCTTCCTCCATGTGCTATAAAATCATGTGTATAAAATCATGTGTATAAAATCATGCATGGGATAGAAAAGGTGAATAAAGAAAAATTATTTTCTTTGTCACAAAACACTAGGACCAGAGGGCACTCCCTGAAGCTCCAAGGTAGGAAAATTAGGACTAATAAAGGGAAATATTTCTTCACCCAGAGGGTCATTGGGTTATGGAACTCACTTCCAGAAGAGGTTGTGACAGCTGTCAGCCTGAACAACTTCAAGGCAGGATTAGACAGATTCATGGATACCAAGTGTATCGGTAGTTACTGAAAAGGACATTCAAGTGCCACCTCAGAGTTGGTTGAGGTAGGCAGGATTTCCCTGGGTACTGGTTGTGGGGGGTCGGGAGCAGGTCAGGGTTTTGCCCTCCCTTCTGCTCGAGATCCCCGTGTACAACTGGTGGGCCACTGTGTGTTACAGAATGCTGGACTAGATGGGCTGAGGTCCAATTCAGCATGGCTCTTCTTATGTTCTTATGTTCTTATGCTATGGAGGAGGACTAGAGGAGGATCAGTGCACCTTAGTCATGCCATTGAAAAGTGGGCTGTCATAACTGTATTTCATGGCCATTCTCCGTCTCTGGCATTACTTCGTGAATGAAGATTCTTAAGAAGGACTCATCCCACACCTTTCTACAAGCGCATTGATGACGGAGGTTGGATGTGTCCTTCAAGCCTGTGCAATGGATTTTTCTGGTGGAGCGCAGCGTGCACAGAACTAGCCTCACCCTTTAAACCAAAGGTTCGTCTGCCGGGGCCTACCAAGCTGGGACGATGGCAGCGAGGTCCTCAGGTCGTAGGTTTGATTTGAGTTTCCTTCTCTAGATGGTTGACCTTACAGGGTTAGACGAGCACCATCTGCCCGGGTTTGAAATTAGACTTTTCCTTCTCTTAAGATGGTTGCCAAAAGCCTAGAGAGCCCATCCTGCCCATTTACGCTCTTTGTCAGACCCTTCGGTTGTGACCTGTCTGGCATGGGAAGCCCTACTGGTGGCTATTATGCCATCGCCAGCATAGCTCACAACTTCATTAGGGTACGCAAGCCTCTCCCCCACAACAAGAGGGCGCCAATGGATAGGCCATTATGGCCATTATGGTACAAATGAAAGCCAAATGTTTATCCAATTTTTAATCATGCTGATTATGTTAGATGTTTTATTGTTGACCATGCTTTTAAATCTACCAGTTTAGCAATTAGTTGTTCTATGTTTTTATTTTGATATTTAATTTCATTTTATTAGTACAATACAGTTATTATTCCGTATTTTGTTTATGGCTGTAATGTTTTGATATATGCTGGGCATTGAATATTTGCCTTTGTTTGTGTAAACTGACCTGAGTCCCTGGGGGGATAGGGCGGTCTACTGGTGGCTATTATGCCACCGCCAGCATAGCTCATAACTTCATTAGGGTACGCAAGTCTCTCCCCCACAACAATGGGGCGCCAATGGATAGGCCATTATGGCCATTATGGTACAAATGAAAGCCAAATGTTTATCCAATTTTTAATCATGCTGATTATATTAGATGTTTTATTGTTGACCATGCTTTTAAATCTACCAGTTTAGCAATTAATTGTTCTATGTTTTTATTTTGATATTTAATTTCATTTGATTAGTGCAATACAGTTATTATTCCGTGTTATGTTTATGGCTGTAATGTTTTGATATATGCTGGGCATTGAATATTTGCCTTTGTTTGTGTAAACTGACCTGAGTCCCTGGGGGGGGCATAGGGCGGTCTAAAAATAAAGATGATGATTTATTTACTAGCTGTCTACTCATAAACCTGCTGCTAAAATCAGAATTACAACATCTAAATGGACATTTTTGGGAAAGCCAGAGTCTGGAAATACTACATTTTGAGAATGTTTTTGAGAAAATATTTCCTAGAGTCCTCCAATGATCCTGGCCACTGTCTGGCCCCAAAATTGCACTCCATTTCACTGCTTGGAGATGCTTTTGAATCCATCTTTTATTCAAAGAATAAAATAGTTTTTGTGGCGAAGTACCTTTAACCAGCTCACACTGATTTGTAAGGTATTACTCAAACTGGGCTTGTCTCAGTCTTTCAAGATCTGATCATCTTCACTATTATAGTGGGCTACCTATAAGCCTTTCGAGACTATCAGAACTGTGGTTACAGCAGAATGTGGTTGCTATATGATTACCCAAAGTTGAGCCTTAGGCCATAATATTGCATATGGGTTATGCCAACTAGACTGGCTCTAGATTTTTTTTAGAAGCTGTTTTTGAATTTTAAAGGTTTTATGGCTTTGTGTTAGCGTAAACTGAAATCACCATGTTTCCATCTACTATCCATAAATTAAGTTATTCAGTGGAGGTGCTCTTGCTGGAACCCACAACCCCTTGAGATGAACCCAGTTACTCCTCCTCAGTGACGTTGCTGAAAGAATAGAACAATCTGAGCAGAGCGATCTTCTGAGCATCTATTTCATTGTCCTTTGGACATTTACTGTGCCATCACATTGCCTTATTTACAGAAATTTTGGAAAGGTCCACTTGTCATCTAGTTCCATTTGTAACCTTTTGAAGTATTTCTAATGGGTTGATGTGAGTTTTCCAGGCTGTATGGCCATGCTCCAGAAACATTCTCTCTTGACATTTTGCCCACATCTATGGCAGGCCCCCTTAGATGTTGTGAGGGTGCCTGCCATAGATGTGAGTGAAACATCAGGAGATAATGTTTCTGGAATATGGCCATACAACCTGGAAATCTCACAGGCACCCAGTGATTCCAGCTATGAAAGCCTTCAACAACACATTACTCCTAATGTATTTTTAAATTGGTGATTCCATCACTGCTGTGGAGATAGGGGGAAATAACTTCAGCATGCCTTTTGTTTGGTCATGTAAGGAGACATCCATCTGGAATCACCCTTTGTCCAACAGAGTATAGGTAGGATGTGCACGTATGTCCAAGAAGATGTGTATGTGTACTCAAACATACACATTGTATAAGATTTCAATATCCAAGTTCATTAAGCAGGAAGGTAGAATCACTTTGTTGCAGTATTCCTTTTTTCTATGTAGATGTTCGGCACAGCACTGCACAGAAAGTGTGGGAGCAGAGGTGCTGGGAAGCCTCCAGCAGTTGCTGTTTCATACAAGGGTACCCAGCAGTGCCTTCAGGGCCAAGAGTTCTTCTCCACCATGGGGCCTTAATAGGAAGGAAGCCTCATGGAAGCTAGGCCTGGAAACTGTCAGATCTAATGTTGTGATATGCGCCCATCACAGTACGAGCTGAATGCATTTACTCCTCTGAACTGTCATTCAGCAGCCACGCAGGCGAGGGGAATCAGCAACTCTGGCAATACTCTATTGACAAATGCATGTGTCACTCAATCTGTTCAAGCCAAAGGCATATTTTTTATTTCATTTTACAAGGCTCGTTCCTTTGAGATCTTCTCTTAATTGCTTTCTTAAATAAAGTGTCCTTGTGCCTAATACAACCGCCAAATCAAGAAGATGTTGGGGGTTGCCAGGGGATGTATGTGCGAATTCCCTTTCTCCCCCCTTCTCCATTAAGCATTTTCATAATGACATTATGAAGGATTCTTTAATGGGGGATCAAAGGCCTTTCAAACTGACAGTGCTCTCTGCTTAGGTTTTGCATTTGCTTTTTCAAACTACAGTCAAGTGGAAAAAAATTGAGGGTTTTCAACATAACATCAAGTGTCTGAAGGTTTTATTTCTAACTGTCAGGGGAAACTGACAAGTAACTGACAAGTAGTACATATAACAGTCTAATTGCATCCTCCCTCGAGCAGAGAGGGAAAGTTAGAGTTACTATTTACACTATTGATGGTGTGTGTATGTGTGTGAGAGAGGAGGATGACTATTAAAATCATGCAGGCCCAATGTGTCCTTACAGCACTTGGGAAAGACTCAGGGACAAGGCATCAGAAAGGCTCCTAAGTTGTACACCTCCTTGCAGACACGCGGACTGGATGATACCACCATCTACCTTGCTCTCTGCTGCCCAATTTTTACTTGTATTGACCATTCCCCACTTCCTAGATTTCCAGAGAATGTATCTAGAAAAAACTAATGTCATTAGTTGCTGTAACTCTCCTCGTATACTTGCCCCAATAATTTTTAATGCTCCCTATTGTCTCATGTTGCTGTTGTTGTTTATTTGTTCAGTCACTTCCAACTTTTCAGGACCGCATGGACCAGCCCAGGCCAGAGCTTCCTGTCAGCCGTGACCACCCCCAGGTCCTTCAAGGTCAAGCCAGTCACTTCAAGTCACATTGCCTCATTCTTCTCACAATTTTCTGTTGACAGCTGCTTTATTTCTGGAGTAATGCCCTTTCCCTGCCTACGCAGTGGGTGGGGAAAGGTAATTGCCTCCTCCCACGAAGGGAGGCGATTGGTTCCCTGTATGGAACCTTCTGGGGAATGGGCGGAGGCTGCCTATGGTATTGGGGCAGCCTCCTGCTTCATTCCCACTTGAGGTATTGACCCACCACTCCTGCCCAGTTGACAATATAGTGGTCGCCTTAGGGGGCTGGGTAGGATTTCCCCCTCTACGTTCTAGGTTTTTCCCCCGCCTACCCTATACTGTTATTAGGGGCTAGCTGAGATGGAGGTTCTATAAATAGGACAGTGTAAATAGTTTAGGGTAAGCCATAGACCCATATTCACTCATGCACTCCTCAAAATTGGTTGGGCCAGTGCACAAATACAATTACCTGGATGGCTGTTTAAGGGTGAGGGGGATACCATTGGTCCAGAAATTTTGCGAGTCCGGTTAAGAATTTTCAGAGAGGTTTTCTTGTGTTTCCTTGAGAGGCTGCCCAATTTTGTGTTATAGGGGACTCAGGTGAGTTTCCCAGTGTAGCCGAGGGGTCATTCGCTCGCGGACGCTACCTCGGTTAGGACACATCTTGGTCCCTTGACACCTGAGTTTAGTGAAGTTAAACTTCAAAAGGTAACTTTTAAATAAAGGTTGCCCAAATTTGATCCAATTACTATTGTCTGTCTCGTTATTTCAGGGGTTGGAAGGTAATTAGGGTTTATCTGAGGTGTCATTTGGATGCTTCAGGTAAACCTGTGACAGGTCATAGGTTAAATAACTGTTTGGAAGAGCCCTTAATTATTTTGTCATCACTCCTTCAACAGACGTTAAGCCTAGCCACATAATCTGATGCATGCTTATTCAGAAGTAAGTATCTCTAAATGAAATAGAATTTTAGTTTAGATAATTGGGCTAGGATTGCATGATATTAAACCACTTGGTTTGATAGCTTTGCTACTTGTGCAAGGAAATATCCAATACATTCATGCAGAAGTAGATGACTGTGACAACATCAAATGGTAGGAGGAGACCCCAGCCACCTGCTGCACTTGCATGTTACAGGCAAAGGTAGAGGTGACTACCTGGTGTGCACCTGCTGACAGAAGCTGACTCTATTGGAAGTCACCTAGTTCTAGAGTGTCTTGCTGAAGTGTCTTAACTTTCAAGGGATCACAGGAGGAAAGGTCTTAGAAACTATCAAAAAGGCACAAGAAATCTCTCAATCCACCCCTTTCAGGTGGCTTCTTCAAGGACATCTTAGCCACTAGGGTTGCCATCTTTGAGTTCTTCAAATTCAGACATTCAATTTTAATATTATGATTTTTTTTCTTCACATAAGCACAAATAACACAAGCCAAGCCCATGTTCTTCATATAAAGAAATGTTCCCCTCCAGGGATGTAGTGGGGGGGGGGGGGCCCTTGAGGGGCTTCAGCCCCTGAAATTCTCAGGGTGGTCTTACTTGTACATTATTTAAACCAGTAAGGCCTTACTGGTACATTATTTAAACTGTTATGTTTATTCATATCATGATCTGATCACCATCCTCAATATATCCCATATGCATGGGGGTATTGGGATAATGATACAAAAGGTTTGCTATGGTAGACCCTCTCACTCAGACTTAGCCCCCCAGTGCTAGGAAGGAAACAAGGAACAACAAGGAAAAAGATGAACGAAAACAATTGAATGGAGGAGGAGATTGCTAACTGCAGAAAGATACAGCAGGATCTGCCATAGAGACAGAGCTGGCCTGAGACAGTTTGCTTGTCCTGAGGCAAAGAACAAGTTGGCACTTTTCCCATTTCACAGACAGAGTGGTAACTGACAACGGAATATGATCTCCCACCTGAAGACAGTAAACTAGCCTTCGAGGAACATGCCAGATTACATAACATATATCTCTGGCTTTCAACACCTTCTCGTGACCTCTCAATATCTTCCTCTGAAAAGCAGATATTCACTCTGCCAAATGGCAGAGCCAGGCTCTAAAGAGCATGCTGTGGGAGTAGCAATGTGGGAGTAGGAAACACCTGAGACACACATATTCCATCATCTGTGATTTCCAAACCCTCCAGCCTTTCCTTACTTGCTTACATTGCAGGTACAGGCCATGTGACATAGCTTTAGTATGATGGAGGTCAAATAACATTAAAAATATCTGTATTTCAAATACATTTGTCTCCTTCACTTCTGTACTGAAGTGAAAATCAAGAAATGAACTTTTTGCATCGTTTTCAATGAGGCATAAGCACTGTCAGTCAGTCTCTTAATTCCCTTCTGCATTCCGATTTTGCTCCCCTTAAATAATATCTCATGGATAGTTCCTTGATTTACAATCCAATAAGCCTCTGTCTAAATTTACATATCAAAAGAAAAATACGGGAAATGCTTGTCACTATGTTTGCACCTAACTAAAGCTTTAAGTTCTCTGTGCTATATCAAAATCAGAATTAGTCTCACAGGGTAGGTCTGTGACATTTTAAATAGCAGGAACTGAGTGACATTTTTTTTAAAAAATAACAATATGCTTATATAATAAAATAAATAATAAAAGAGAGAGTGGTCTATATGCTTACTTGATAGGATTCCTTGCACTGTCAGGGTCTCTGGCGGTCACCGTTCCTATGACAGCATTTATTTGGACATCTTCTTTTACTTCGAGTATATAGGCTGGCCGACTGAACACAGGAGGTTCATCTACATCCTCCACTTGAATTCTGACAGTAGTTGTGTCTTTGAATGGTCCCAGATACAGGAATCTGGGGTCCATGTGAGGATTGCTGGCCTCTACTTTCAAAGTAAACTGTCTCTTCTTCTCAAAATCCAGAGCCTGGGAAGAGAAAATGTACATGTTCAACACTTATAAAGGTTTTCCAGGGAGACTTGACATTTAGCTGAGATACTCTGAGATACATTTAGTCTAGCCTGTAGTATTTGAAGCAGCTATTTACAGTATGTCATCAAGTATTTTGACTTAAAAGTAATATATTTTCCATGGAGTAAAGTTCTCTGGAAGTTAATTTTGAGTAACCTTGCACAGGATTGCATTGACACCCCCCCCCCCCACACACACACACAACTGTCCCAAAAGATTTTATAGGCCTTCTTTATCATTTTGTCGCAATAAACTGTGTAGTGAACAGGCCTGAAAGTGTTGACTCACCCAGGTAAATGTATGCATAGATCTTAGGCCCTTTTACACTACACAATTAAACCATGCCATGGCTACATATACTACAGAATCTTGATATTTGTAGGTTGTGGGGTACTAGGCTTCCTGGTTGGGAATCTTCGATATCCCTCTCAAAACTGCAAATCCCAGGATTCCATAGAATGGAACTAGGGTGATTAAAGTGGAAACATCATTCTATAAGTGTGTAGTGTGAAAGTGTGTGGTTTGAAGGGGCCCTATTTGTGGCAAACAACGTGGTTAACAAAAGACCCCCGAGTCTGTATACATGACTAGTAATCTCTGTTGAATCTTGAGTCTTACCAGGACTGACCCAAGACCTTTTGTAACCTGCAGCAAAATGCTACACCCTTCCATTTCATGTACAGAAACCAGGACACACTGTGGTATCCCAGCCGTTCCAACCAGGTGGACACAGACAGGCCCCGGGGGTGCCAGGCGGGCATGGACAGACCCCGGAGGTACCAGGGGTGCCATTTGCCTTGGAACTGGATGGGGATTATGTATGGCCTGATGGATATGATTCTACTGATGAAAGCCTGCAATGGGATGAAAGCCTGCATGGCTGGACGGTGAGGGAGAGGCCGAAGAATTTTCTGAAGATTTCATGGACACCGAGTCCACGTCAGACTATGAAAGGCCAGGGGGTCATGGCTCTCAATAGCGAGTTTCGACTCCCTTCCCAGAAGAATCTCTGGGAGAAAGGGAGTTGCCCAGTTCCCATTCTGATAGCAATGCAGCTGGCTATACTAACAAGAGGGAGTTGACCGGTTCCCATTCTGATAGCAACCCAGATGGGCTCGCTAACGTGATGGAATTCAACAGAAGGAAGAGTATTGATACTTCTAGGCGAAGTTGGAGAAAGGAGGTGCGATGAACCCACAAAAGTTAGATGCTATAATTGGATGGGAAAGATTTTCAGATCTGAAGCTACGTCTGGAGAGGCCTGGGTTTTGGTCTCGGTGCCTTGTTTTCAAGCCTTGAGTTCCATGGGATTTAAGTCGGAGTGACTTTGGACTAAAGGACAACCTTGTTATTTTCTGTGGATTATTTCCTGACTACCTTGGATCTATTTTGGACAATTTCATGAACTATTTTTATTGCCTTTGATTCTTCATACTTTGATTCTTCTTTTATTCTAAATAAAGAGTTATTATTCATAGACTGCCTGTGTGTGTGAACTAAGGGTGAATACAGCTTTGGCCTGAGTTGCGACACACACCCCAGGACGACAGGCTAATTTAAGGAGTGCAGGCTAAACCATGGGATACACAGCTCTACCTTTCAAGAGAATGGAATGACCATTGTACCAGAGAAGAATGATTGGGGAGGGGCTGTCATTGCCTCATGAAAAGATTGTTCCTATATGTTATACATGCCAAAGATTGGTAGTAAAACTAATCCTGCTAGTGAAGGACATTATCTTCTAAGGAGAAGAAGCAAACAAATGATAAGTATTTGATGTATTTCAAATAATAATAGTTTCAAGGACATCATAACCAACATCTTTAAATAATGACATTGTTCCCATGGCATGCCTTCCTTTCATTTCAGAATGAAATTTGGGCAGGTCTTTGTAATTGTTGGTAAGCAAGCAATACTATTTAAGCCAACAGGAATTTGACATACAACAGGTATTATCTTGGTGAATATTGCATACTTGCATTGAATGTATGAAAGGCACTCATACATTTCTCCCTTTACAAGAAGCTCAGTTATGGCTCAAATAAAACAAGCTTTGTCTGAGGCCTTGGATGCCAGTGAGAGATGTGACCTGGAACAGATGAACCAGGGTCCATCCAATTGTAATGAAAGCAGCCTTCTCCAATGTCAGATTTTGAGAGGGAAAGAGTGATGGAGCTGTGTGTGCTATGCAACCCGACTTGCACCTCCTAAGTCAGTGGTTCTTAACCTGTGGGTTCACAGGTGTTTTGGCCTACAACTCCCAGAAATCCCACCCAGTTTACCAGCTGTTAGGATTTCTGGGAGTTGAAGGCCAAAACAACTGGGGACCCCACAGGTTGAGAACCACTGTCCTAAGTAAACCTCCTACCTCACGTGGAGAGGAATATGCTGTCCTATCACCAGGATGAAGCTGAATTAGGAGTCAACTACCAGTTTAGTTCATTTCCATGGGTAGAATTGGAGTGGTGCCATCTAGTACTTATTCTCAGCTAGTAAATGTTTTGGGGAGAGGCCTGACCCATTTACTATTTATTCTTGTGGTTATGAAATGGTGAAGGGCTAGCAACATATAGATTTGAATGGGAGTGCTTGGGGGAGGGGGGGTGTGTGTGGCAAACTCAAGTTGAACCACCTCATTTAAAATAATTGCCCCATCCCTATCATGCAGACATTAGTTGTGAACACACATGAAGACAGCTCTAATGCCATCTCTTGTTTAAGTCTTCAATGTCAAGGGTCAGATGTGAAATTTCATTGAGATAACAAGATATTGTGGAAAAACAGGTTTAGCCTCGGTGGTGCACAGAGCCTTTCACCTTTAAAGAGTTAATAAATTTAGCCTTCACAGCCAGGAGGAAAATCCAGATATTTGCCTTTTAAATTGTATTAGGTTGAGTTCTATCACTCACACCTTTCTGAAACGAACACTCCCCAAAAATGTGTTTGTGAAATGATAAGCCCTTCTCATGTAGTTTCAACGTCAATGAGACATTTCTTTTCAAATTAACTCAATTTGAATGATTGTATTTATTCAGTTCTAAGACACACTTTTTTTTGCTAGACATCTCTAAAAATGAGGTGTGTCTTAGAATTGTGGGTGTTATATATTTTTGTTGATGGTAGTAGTACCGAAATGAGGGCGTGTATTACAATTGAAGAGATATGGTATCTTTCTTTTCACCTAAAAGCATCTTGCAGGGAGAAAATGGGACACATATTTTTGCCTGTGCAGAAGCTATGTGTGCGCACTTGTGCTTATGAAAGAGAGAAGGGGGGGGGGGAGGCTGTTTCCATTGGAAATGCGACCGAGGATGTTACGTGGAGTCAGAAACAATTGAGTGTGACATTCAGTAAAGCAGTATAGCAGGA
This sequence comes from Anolis apletophallus, assembly GCA_030556195.1. Lineage (NCBI taxonomy): Eukaryota > Metazoa > Chordata > Lepidosauria > Squamata > Anolidae > Anolis > Anolis apletophallus. The sequence goes on along the minus strand of JARBWK010000007.1, from coordinate 39,987,973 downwards.
ATGATATTGTGTTGTGTCAAGTGAACGGATAACTATTGTTTGTTTGACTTGATTGCTTGTTAACGAGCACCAGAACGGTCAGTTGATGTTTTCCAAAGCAACTGAAGATGTTTGCCTCAATGGGTTTTGATGTCTTACTAGATTTTTCTTCATAAGCATTGACGACCTCTACTGAGCTCTGACACAACCTACAGGCTTGGTTTGAGGGTTGGTGAAGTAGTTGGTAGCTACAATACAGTTCCAATGAAACACACACACACACACACACACACAAACACACACACACACTGATCTGAGTCTTGCATATGGAGGAAAAGGCAAAGGATTTCAAGTGGACACTTTTGCTTACTGGTAAACTGATGACAATTCACAGATTGGCCCCTTCCGTTGAAGAGATTGCCTGTTGTTCTCTATAATCAACATTGATATTTGTAACCATATTGAGGCTATAAAATGCCATGAGTTTCTAATACTATTTCTTCACAAAGAAAGAGACCATGCAGATTGAGCTTACAGTGGAGACATGGTGGAAATGGCACAAATGTAGTTGGCTAGTTGCAATTAGATTTGACTACATCCCGCAAACCCGCGGATATAGAAGTGACACAAACCCTTATGCCCACCCTGGTTCCATTGTTATTCCCTGCCTCATATGAAACCTGACCAAAGCAGTCTTTTCAGAACCAGACACGAACAAAAAAAACCCTGACTTGATTAACACCATTGACTCCTATGAGGCATTTTGGTATGAACAAGTACTGACAGGTATCATAGTGATATCTACAGGCAAAAAGTATGTCTCCGAAAATCCATGCAATGTTTCTTTTGCATTGGCGAAGCTTGGATTGATGCAGGCTGATATCTCTAACCTTATCAAGTTTGCCAGAAAGGTTGCTTGTAAATGAGATTAGCGTTACTCTTTCTGACAACAAAGGTGTCATATAATTAGATGACTTCCATCCATGATCTAATAAGGCACTGCTCTTTAAAATGGGTGAGAGAAGAGAGAGAGAGAGAGAGAGAGAGAGAGAGAGAGAGAGAGAGAGAGAGAGAGAGAGAGCACATGAACAGAACTATTATTTGTACTACATGGGGGAAAAGAGGATTCTGATATGATTTCACATGCTGTATTATCAATGTCATTAATATTATGTATAACTAGCTTGGGGACCCGGCCCTGCCTGGGTTATTTGTGTGCCTTGTTTGGTTTTGATCATTCATTGGATGAGAGTCGCAGTGGTCTCGGAAGGTGAGTGAAGGTACTTCAAGTCCCATCATCCATGGTCCATCCTCCTTCAAACTGCACCAGGATGTAGAGTGGGTTTTGGGGGTTTTGTGTGCCAAGTTTGGTCTGTATTGGTCATTGGATGAGGGTCACAGTGCTCTCAGGAAGTGAGTGAAGGTACTTCAAGTCCCATCATCCGTGATCTGTCCCACACAAAACTGCACCAGGATGTAGAGTGGGTCATGAGGGCTCTGTGTGTCAGGTTTGGTCTTGATCAGTCATTGGATTAGGTTTTCAGCAGTCTTAGAAAGTGAGTGAAGGTACTTCAAGTCCCATCATGCATGGTCTGACCTCCTCCAAACTGCATCAGGATGTAAAGTGGGTCATGGGGGCTCTGTGTGCCAAGTTTGTTCTTGATCAGTCAGTGGATGAGGGTAGCAGCAGTCTGGGGAAGTGATTGGAGGTACTTCAAGTCCCATCATTAATGGTCTGCCCTCCTCCAAACTGCACCAGAATGTAAAGTGGGTCATCGAGGCTCTGTGTGGCAAGTTTGGTCTGGATCAGTCAGTGGATGAGGGTTGCAGTGGTCTGGGGAAGTGATTGGAGGTACTTCAAGTCCCATCATCCATGGTCTGCCCTCCTTCAAACTGCACCACGATGTAGAGTGGGTCTTGGGGGTTTTGTGTGCCAAGTTTGGTCTTGTTCTGTCATTGTTGGAAGCCACAAAGTGTTTTGGTCAGCAACTCCCACCATGGCTGACTGCCTCAGGCCTTTGCCTTATCCCCCTCTGGCAGTTTAGAGTGTCGGAATGTTCGTGTTGGCTGGCCAATTAGAGGCATTATGCAAATACTTCCTCACTGGCAACCAATCATGTTGTCAGAATGTAGACGCCGGGAGCCAATCAGAATGCTGCCACATACATGCAATCATACATACATAGGAATTGTATTTTAATGTTTTTAATGTATCTTAATGTGTTGTGGGGTTTGGGGTTTTACGCTGTTTGATGTGGCATCGAATTGTGCCGTGCTGTAAGCCGCTCTGAGTCCCCCCTTGGGGGTTGAGAAGAGCGGGGTAAAATCCTGAAATAAATAATACAAACAAACATTCTGCTTTATTTTGTAGAGAGATTTCAAAGTGTTTTATTTATAATACCTACTATGCCATTGGTTATTAACCTGTGGCCCGTGAACCACTAGTGGGCCATGAGAATGAAAATCTGGTCCACGAACCTGCTTCCTATTTATTTATTTAATTTTATTTCTGCTCCTTTTGCACCATCTGCCACTCCTTCCCTGTCACTGACCATGGCATATGTATCAGAAATTAGAGCTGATGTGGTCTATCCAATGCAATTTTCTGAATCAGCACCCCAAAAAAAACCTAAAGTTGACCAAAAATTGATTCATAATCCTTTTGGTACTAATGTTGGAGAGTGGTCCCTGGTCAAAGTAATCCCTGGTCAAAAAAAGGTTGGGAACCACTATGCAAAAGGGCACACACGCTTGTCAATTTTAAAGGGGTTAGAATTCTCTTCCTGGTTGAGAATTCTAAATAAATACCTCCCTCCAAACCCCAGAATTCCCTAGAATGCAACAATAGCACTTTAAGTGGGGAAAGTGCTGTAATTATATGACATGAGTAAGATCCAGTTCTTGACAGACATCCACAATGGGCAAAATGTTTCTTATTACGTCATACTCTTTGCAGAACACACAGTATATTTGATTAGCAAACTATTACACGTGAAGGACTCAAATGCTTCTTCAGAAAAAGTGCACCTTTTTTACTGTGACAATGCCTTCTTGTGTCTCCTTGTCTGTGATGACACCAAACATTTCGAAGCCATCCCCTTCAATTATGCTGTATTCCATCTCTGCATTCTGGCCGACATCAGCATCACTAGCCTTTATCCTGCCAACTGGTGAATCCAATGGTGCAGATTCTTGGACTTTGAATTGGTAGGCACCTTAAAAAGAAAAGAGACAGAAACTTCAGAATTATTTCAGCATTTTTCAAAACTTTCTATTCACTTGTAGACTTTCTTACTATTTCAGTGTCCCACACTGTTAAATCATGACTAGAATATTGCGCATGCAAAATTGCAGGACATCATTCTGAGAAAGTATGGTCTTATAAAGCCATGTCTATCTTCGTCTGGGTTAAATGAGATTCCGAGTGCCCATAAAGGTGGGCTCTTACCCGTTCTATGATCCCTGTGGCCTGGAATCAAGTTTTAAAATGTCAGAGAGTGAATCTAAGTGGAATTGTATGGTCAGTGTATTGAACTCTTGTTGAGTTAATGAACATTCATTTTTCACATTTATACAACCATAAATTGGTATGCAATGTCACAAGTGAGTGAACCTTACAACATAAATTTACACAGTGGAAAACGGTTCGAGATTCTGTAGGATATGGGGGATAGACCGGGGAGGGGATACAATCCAAAACAAAGTCTTTGCGGCCCCTCCAGCATCCCAAGCAGTTAATGCCGTGAACCTTGTTCAACAATCACACAGTAAATATTGGATTACAAATTTGAGAACTAGATTATGGTGAACATTGTGTTGTGAGAATTTGGGAACATTTGGGCATCACCATTGGGAGACTGGGACTGAATCTTCACTTGATCCGCAAAGACTTTGTTTTGGATTGCAACCCCCTCCCCGGTCTATCCCCCATATGCTACAGAATCTCGAACCGTTTTCCACTGTGTAAATTTATGTTGTAAGGTTCACTCACTTGTGACATTGCATACCAATTTATGGTTGTATAAATGTGAAAAATGAATGTTCATTAACTCAACAAGGATTCTAATATATTGAATATTGACTATACTGAGAGTTCTACAGTCTATGTGTGTTCACTAGCATTCTCTCTGCTACAATCTAGTGTAGACATAGTGTATTGAACTACCTTATACGGGTCTACACTGATCATATAATGCAGTTCAAACTGCATTATATGGCAGTGTTGATCCAGTCTCAGTGTACACAAAGTTGGAACATCAAAATAGCAAAATCTCTTATAGTCTCACGTTTTTTATATAGTTCATTACTGTAAATGAGAAGAGCTTGGGAGATGTAGTGTTGTGGTTTTTTTTAGAACACGAACCCTGAGATCCACCAATTAGTCCTGCTGCAAAATACACATATGCAAAATTAAAGAATTCTGAGCCCAGGAATTTGTTGCAAGTTCCAAAACTTAAGGGAGATCATATTCTTTGCATACTCAAATGTTTTGATTGATTTACTGTAATTATACAAATGGATTTTATATTTATACTTTAATGTATTTAGATTGTTTTAATTGGCATTTTTATATGTATTGTTTGCTTCCTTGAGTCCCTATATTGTGAGAAAGGTGAGAAGGGAATAAAGTGAAATTAATAAGACTGAAATATAGTGCCATCATTGGCTAGAGTAGAGCTTTCCAAACTGCATGCCAAGACATGTCAGTGTGTCAGTAGCAGTGCGTAGATGTGTCGTGCAGATGTAATGAGAAATGCCCAAAATCTTGGAAATGCATGTTATTATCTTACAAATTATATTATCTTACAAATATATTTTAAAAAATATATAAATAAAAGGTGTTCATAAGATGCTGTATTTACTCAAGTCTATCAACTCAATACTAGTCCAATGAAGTAAGGAGCCAAACACAATGGCTAATTCCAGCCTGGCATCTTAGATGTAACTCTCTGGCATTACTTCGTGAACAAAGATTCTTAGGAATGTTGGATGTGTCCTTCGAACCTGTGCAATGGATTTTTCTGGTGGAGCACAGCGTGCACAGAACTGGCCTCACCCTTTAAACCAAAGTTTTGTCTGCCGGGGCCTAGCAAGCTTGGACGGTGGCAGCCAGGTCCTCAGGTCGTAGGTTTGGTTTGAGTTTCCTTCTCTTTGATGGTTGACCTTACAGGGTTAGACGAGCACCATCTGCCCGGGTTTGAAATCAGAGTTTTCCTTTTCTTAGGATGGTTGCCAAAAGCCTAGAGAGCCCATCCTGCTTGCCGCCGCTCTTTGCCAGACTCTTAGGTTGTGACCTGCCTGGCATGGGAGGCCCTACTGGTGGCTATTATGCCACTGTCAGCATAGCTCACAACTTCATTGGGGTACGCAAGCCTCTCTCCCATTACAAGGGGGCACCAATGGAGAGAAGATGTAACTATGTACTGCTCATATACAGACTGGAGGCCTACCTATCAGAGTATCTCTGTGGCTTGAGGCCAACAAGCAGGTAAGTAGGCAAAATAGACAAAGTGCCCTGCTTTGTTTAGATCAGCAAACTCTTGCAAGACATCTCTGTTCTTTTCTCCTCACGGTGAATTTAATAAAGGAGCATGGAAAACCCAAAGCATCTATGCTTTCAATGAAAGAGAACAAAACACAACCAACAGTTATTGCCTAACGTGACATAATGGCACAAGGCTGAGTATAGCCCAAACCCTGTTTATTAACATACTGCACTTCAAATGACCCAAAGAGTTTGTCTGGGGAACTTTTGGTCATTGTAATTCTGCATCATTGTCTCAGAGTATGTGGGAAGCCTGTAGCTAGAGATGTGTAGTTTTCTTGTGGCCACAGAGCTGCTTCTCACATTAAACGCTACCCATGTCAATAGGAATTTCTTACTCCCAGTACCCACAGGCTGATATTTGTCCTATATTATGAGCTAAACAAACAATACTCTTACCATATCTTAACACATGTAGAATTCTGACCTATTTTGGGTACAAAATTGCAATATTTTCTCTAGGACAAAAGCACCATGTGCAATTGTCATGGCTACTGCTATTTCCAAATGCATCACAAATTTTCTCCTTATATCAGGGGGGAAAGTTGTGCTCATTTTTATTAATGTATAAGCTTTCCACAGGTAAGGGTTTTGTGTAGAATTGCAGCCCATAGTATCAAAGAAAATGCAGTAAAGTAAAATCGTCATGAAGTAAGCTAAGAAACACAACTGAATATTATCAAGCTTCATACCAAGGATAACAACAAAAGCAGCACGAAATTGGTATGATTGGTTATGGTAGTAACCTCCTCCCTCATGTCTTATTGTTTCAATTAACATCTCCTCTGGCCGTATTTCAAAATTTCAAATGTAGGCTACCAACTGGAATAGAACTAAAGAAATGGATCGAATGATGGCCACTAAAGCAATGTTGACCATTTGGGAACTGAGGCAGTAGGTACCTTTTAGTTGGGATTGATGACTGGATTTAGCCTAAAAATATTAATTAGACAACATCAGTGCCCTGGGTGTACTTCTTCCTCTTTTCTTATACTTCTCAGATATCACATCCCTACCATTGCTAGTTAGGGGACTACAGGCAAGTTCAGGTGTCTTGCCTTACTATGTAGATAGACTGATAGTCTCAGGGTGCTTCCAGACATAACTTAAACATGTACCAAAAGGTGTTTCCAGTCTCAGGGTGCTTCCAGACGTAAGTTAAACCCATTTAAGTTCATCCCCATAAAAATCCCAGGCTTTCCTGGGGTTGGTGGGTGTGTGTCTAATTGCCATCCCGATAACTACCGAGATGGCACCCAACCACTCTGAAGCCTCTCAAAACTACTCTTAAATTTTTTTAAAAACATACTGGGCCACCATTACGGTGGTCCTTGAGTCTTCCTGGCATGTAGAAATGGGCTGGGGGAGGGAAGGAGGTAAAGAGCTCCTCACCCTCTCTGTCTCCTGGCATGTCATTTCTATGTGCCAGGAGATCTCTAGGGCCATAATAATGGTGGCCTGGTAGTTTAATTTTTAAAAAAGTTTTGGGGACTTGGGGTGCCATCTTGCATTTTTAGGCTCCAGGAGCCCAAAAGGTGCAAGATGACAATGGGGACTCACCCCCGGGTCGTCCCAGGATGACCTGGGGGTGAGTCCTCACAGACCCAACACTTGATAAGACCAAGGCATTTCAGGAAGGCCTGGATCTAATGGGGTATCTAATTAATTCAGAAGAAAGCAGGGAAACCTGCTTTGTTCCAAATTAATTCACTTTTTTTAATTGTTTTACCTGAAGCATCGCCTCAGGTAAAAATGTGACAGCCCCGCATTTTTGGAAGGGCCCTCAGTTCTGGAGGCATGTTCTCATTGTTCATTTTTGTACTGGGTCGCAACAGGTCATTGCTATCACCACTATTCTTTTTTATTTGTGTAGCTATGCAGACTCCTTGTATTGCATTGCATTCACTGCAAGCAAGTCACTTGCCCTTCTGTGTAATGGGAGTTGTTGCATAAAATGGGAAACACAGGCCCAAATTAGTGTTTTTGTAAGAATGCTCCCGCCAGCTTGTCATTCATGCTTTTAAGGTTCATGAACCCCAGTTTTCTCTTTGGTAGAAAATGTGTATTCAAAAGCTGGCTCCACCTAGAGTGACCTTGCCCTGTGGCCCAATGCTCTCAGCAGGCACTAGTTGCCACTGAAAGGAAAGTACGCAGAAATATCCATAATACATGCAGAATTACAACTGGACTAATTTTCTTCCCATTGTAACTCAATTGATCTCTGCGCAATTTCTTTAGACCCATTTAAATCATGCATTATAAAACCAAAGGCACTAGACAGAGGTGAAGACAAACCAGCTTTGTTGTAATTGCCAATTGTCATCAACAGAAAGCTTTTTGAATCTAATCAGTATCTTTAATGACAAGAAAAAAATAGTAGCATTGCAGTTTCCTCTGGGAAGGGAGAGGTATATTGAAATTCTGTAGTAAGATAACTAGTTCTGAACAAAGAACAGACATGTTTCCTACAATGACAAATTACAAATGAACATTATTTTCCATAATTCATACTGTTTTTTCTTGCATATGATCATAAAAAATATAGGGGGAAGGGTTCTTAATCAGATTTCATACAACTTTACTCCTACAATTTCAAGCGTTGGTTTCAATCGTCGACTGGAAAGATGCTTTATATGTTTAATGAAAATATTTGATTTCCAAGAAGCTTACATTCTATATTTACTGTCTTCACATTGAATATTTTTTAACCCACACAGTTGCATGGTTTTGTGCCATTCCCAACATAGTATAGTAGAATCAGAGTTTGTAGGGTTAAAGAGATGTGCCTGTTGAGTAGCAGGATACTGCTGTCATCTGCCACTTGCTCAGGTTATTCTTTAGCTTGGGTATAACTATTCCAATCAAGATAGCTTTCTGGATTTTTGGAATTTACTAAGTAGATGATATCGATGGAGATCGTCATGAAATTTGTTTGCATATTTATTTATTTATTTATTTATTTATTTATTTATTTATTTAGGGATTTATTAATCGCCCATGCCAGATGGCTCTGGGCGATTTACAGTAAATCTAAATACCTAAACATCTAAAAGTATCTAACATCTAAAACATATAAAAGCAATTAGCATCTAAAAACAATTAACTGTCTAATGGTTCTCAGCCAAGCGCCCTCTCAAACAGCCACGTTTTACAAGCTGCGCGAAAGTATTTTAGATCACAGGTGGCTCTGATGTAAGGAGGGAGGGCATTCCAAAGTCACGGGGCGATCACCGAAAAAGCTCTATGCCGGGTTGATGTGAAATGGGCATCCTTAGGGCCTGGGACCTGTAGTAGATTCTGATGGTCTGATCGAGGCGATCTCAAGGATCGACACGGAGAAAGGCATTCCCGTAGGTATGCCGGCCCTTGACTATGCAAGGCCTTAAAGGTTAGAACCAGCACCTTGTGAGTAATGCGGAACTCGACCGGAATCCAGTGCAATCGGTATAGAACAGGTGTTATATCATTCCTCACGGGAATCCCCGTGAGGAGGATGGCCGCCGCATTCTGTACTAGTCGAAGTCTCCGGGTCAGCGATAAGGGAAGGCCAACATAAAGGGCATTACAATAGTCAAGTCTTGACGTTACTGTGGCATGAACCACTGTGGCCAGGTCATTCCTGGACAGGTAGGGCGCCAGCTGACATATAGCAGCCCCTACCAACAGAATAAAAGCAACAATTCTGCTTAATAACCGCCTTCTCCACTAGAGTTAAGTATTACTTTGATTCACTCAGTACACATCATTGAATTAATTCACTCAGTTTACATCATCTAATTAAAGTACTGATAAGTGTGGAACAGTGGATGTGGCTCTTAATGGGACATGCCACATTATCACGTGGTGTCTGTGCCCTACACCACTGGAGAAATTACACTGTTTAGCTGATATTGCACCACCTGACATCTGCCGGGAAGTAGCAACCAATAGTGAAAGGATCAAGGCAGTGATATATCTGGCCCATCCCCTGTTCGGATATCAGCAAGCATGCCAATGCCTTAAATCAAGAAATAGTTTTCTAAGATCTACAGAGACCCTTGCTGGAACACCTCAGCAAGTGAGACTGTAAAAATGGCAGGCCAAAACCCAGAACCTCAATCCATGGCTGATACCAAATGAGAGACTCTCTCCTGGGCACACAAACTGGGCAACTTAGAAGGCGCTGAATAGACTGCAATCTGGCACCACCAGATGCAGTGCCAAGCTTAAGAAATGGGGCTACAAAGTGGCGTCCATGACATGCGAGTGTGGAGAACAGCAAACCACAGACCACCTATTACAATGCAGTCTGAGCCCTGCCATATGCAAAATGGAGGACCTTCTTCTAGCAACACCAGAGGCACTCCAAATGGCCAGCTACTGGTCAAAGGACATTTAAAAGAATGCCAGGTTTTCAAACTTTGTGTTTTTTTAAATACAGTACAGGTTCGATCCTGATATAATAAATAAAAATAAACTTATAAGTGCCTTTAACTTAAAAAAATCAGAAGAATGATATCTTCCTTACTTTGAGGAAAGCGAGGTGGGTTGTCATTGACATCAGTCAGCGTGATGTTCACTGTGGTGGTTCCTGATAATCCGCCCATCTGGCCACCCATGTCTTTGGCCTGGATGACCACTTGGTATTGCTCCCTGTTTTCTCTATCCATGTTCAGCAAAGCTGTCTTGATGATGCCTGGAATTGGAAAAAACCCCCCAATAAGTACAGTACTTATTCAATGGAAATCAATGGCATATCTCCCGCTTTAAGAACCTCCTTGCAGCCTTAGATCTGGGTGTCTTTAAGGAGAGCAAATATAATTATTTAATTATATTATTGTTGCATTGGGTTTTTTAAAATTCTCACTAATGGAGAGGAGCTTGTGAGTTTTCCCCCTCCTAAACCTTGGCCCCTGTGAAATTATACAACAATTCTGCTATAATTCCACTTTAGCTGCTAAGGCAACTTCCTGGGAATTGCAGTTTAGGTAATACAGAATTGTCAAAGAACTCTAGTGCCTTGCCAAACCATAGGTCCCAGGATCCCACAGGATCCCACTCTCCCGCCCTTCCCCCCAGCTACATGCCTAGCTTCAGCCTATCCTTCTCGGTTAGCAAAATGTCTTATTGTGGTCGTACCTTCCCTTTGGAATCAGTTGTCAGTGAGTGGGTTTCTTTTCTAGATATCCCTTTTGGAATGCAAACAGTTATTCACTTTTTCTTTAGCAGAGTAGCTATGCAATTTTATATTGTGGGGTTAATGGTTTAAAGACTGCCTTGATCCTTTACATGCAACTGCATATCATTCCATGCATTTTTCTGGGAGACCCGCTAGATATGCAAACTATTGTCCAAGCATAACAAAGGCATTAGTCATCTGTTGAGGTGCTACAGCTCTTACGTTTCCTTATTTTATGAGTCTATTGCATATTCCCTTTATGCAGCTTTCAATGGAAATTAAAATATACATGGAACCCGGATCTCTTTTTAACATGAGGAGGGCTCAAGACGGGCAGGCAGGTCATTATGCATTTTGCAGACCTGTATGTATATTTTGACAAAACAGTAAAAACACAGAATATAGTGAATCTTCATAATAATACCACTAACAAAAGTGGTTAACCCACAAGACAACCAAAATAATAAATGATTCTTCATAATTACCACTAACAAAAGTGGTTAACTATGAGACTACCAAAATAAAAAAGGAAATAATACAAAATAGTTTAAAGCTAAAACTAATACACTGAGGAGAGAGGAAAGTATAGAAAACTTCATTAAGTAAATTAAAAGATGGTAGTAAATAAGGGCACTTCTGACTGGTAGGTCCCCAGGGCTCAAGTCATGAGGGTCTTAGATGCCCCCAGCCTAGGCTTAGAAGAAGTGAAGTCCCACTGCCCCACTGTTCCCGAGATCCATGAAAATATGCTTGTTTAAAAAAGACTTTTTGGTTTTTCAAGCCATTTCAGGCATTTGTTCGTCTTCCATGACATAATTAAAAGTTTGGGCAGTATTCTATACTTTTTATGACAAAAAGTTTTGGTTTGTATTTGTACGAAGTAGAAAAGCAACCTAGAAATGTTGCAGAATAAATTTACCTCTCAATCTTATCCTCTTGACTACAGTCACTAAGCAATGACTGCAGTTACCTTGCAGTAAGTATTTAACTCTTGCTGAATTGCTGCACTAATTTACAGCCTTGCCTGACTCTATCTGGTGCCATTGTCTGCCAACTGGCACCATGTCAGCAACAGCCACTACAGAGTAAGAAAAACGTTCAAGCTGTCTCTCTCTGTTAACGCTTCCTCGTGTTCTTTTATCAGCCTATTAATCTCATGCTAAAATCTTTTGGGCTCTTGAAAGCAACGTAAATCCTACCCCCTTGCTTTCTCCTGTGTTTGTGTATCTCTGTCTTTTCCCACATCCAGATTTTATTCAGGCTTTATTTTGACAAGCCTGGTGAAAAGCAACAGGGCCAGTTTCAGCAGGGTTTCCTTCAATGTAGGGTAGCCAAACATGAACTAGAGGGGGACTCACTGAACTGTAACAAATGTCTAAGCAGCCTTTTATTTTATTTTATTTTATTCTAAAAATAAAAAAAAGTGATTGAAGAGAAGTCATGTTGGGCAGGAGACAATAGCACACTCCATTCATCTGCAATAAGAGATTTTGATTGTCTTTGTAGACTTGATCACCTATCACTCCAAGATTGCCTATATGGAGTAAAAAAAACCCTACATGGATACCTCATAGATGCTCTGGCACATAAAGTCCATGACATTTGGGGGGGAGCCATTTCAATACACCTTGCCTTTTACTCCAATGTTTTACAGAAAAACCAGACTTATAGACTTATGTGGCCCTCCAAGCTGGATTCCTTCATTGTGTCATTGGGCAGAGTACTTGATGGTAGGTAAACTAGTAAGTGGGAGGTGATATTCCTGCCAGGATGTGGTTATTTCCTGGGTTGAATTTATATTTCTTTTAAAGAAGGTACATGTGTGCACATGCATTATATTCATATGCATGATTGGGGGTGGGGGGAGAGTGGTATGGACTAGACCATGTGGCTAAAAACTCAAAAATTTGGGGCCCTCCCTGCCCCTCCTCCCTGCCAGGCTCTAAAGCGCGCCAAGCCTTGACGCGCTTTAGATCCTGGCAGGGGAGGACGAGCGGACGGGGCCCTCCCTGCCCCTCCTCCCTGCCAAGATCTAAATTGCGCCAAGCCTTGATGCGCTTTAGATCCTGGCAGGGGAGGAGGAGTGGACTCAAGGCTTGATTCGCGTTTGTTCTTGGCAGGGAAAGAGGTGCCTCCACCTCCTTCCCTGCCGAGAACTAACGCGACTCAAGGCGCCCGCCTCAGCTCTCAACTGGCGAGAGGAGAAAGGAGGGTGCTGCTGCCCTCCAGTCTCCTCCCACGAGTTGAGAACTGAAAGGGGGGAAAACGACCTAATAACATGACCTTTAGAAAAATGGTGGCACCCAGGTTCGGTATAGAAATTACACTTCCGGGTTGGGCTCCGAGGGTCAAAAAACTTTGAAATTAATTTAAAAAAAATTAATGGATTTCAAAGTATTTAAAACTGGAGATATCCACCCCTACTACTCACACCTGCATGGTTTCAAACTGCTAGGTTGGCACAAGCTGGGGCTAACAGCGGGAACTCACCCTGCTTCCTGGATTCAAACTGCTGACCTTTCAGTCAGCAAGTTCAGCAGCTCAGCGGTTTAACCCACTGTGCCACCGGGGGCTCCCAAACATGCTTAGTGCTCTTCAAATGCTGACTCGATGTTCCTCAGTTAAGGGAAAAGGGATAAAGAAAAGTGGATAAGAATATCTGAAACAGTGTACATTATTTAAACTGTTATGTTTATTCATTTAGAACTGCCATGGCGCCCTGTATTGCACCTTTTTTTGAAAAAACTTGTTTTGGGGGGTGAATTCATGCCCCTAGGCCCTGGCCTAGGGTCTCCCTCCCGGGCCTGCCTCCCTCCCTCCCTATCCTCTCTTTTCCTTTCAGCTGAAAAACTCTCAGCTTGAACATATGTAGAACATGCTCCTCTCCACACTGGGAATGGCTGTAGAAATTGGATTTGGTCAATCCAAATGGGAGATAATTGCATTAAAGTTGACTTTTGGGGGTGGGATGGGGGAAACTCCACACAATTGGCATTTTTAACAAAAGAATGTGAGGTTTTTAAAGTTTAAATCTGGAAAGGAAGAGAACTGATTGAGATTGTCCATCTCTAAATGTATTTGGAGATGCTTGACCATCTGCCTACAAGGATGTAAGATATGAAACTACCTGCCTTGTCGCCTTTCTTTTCTTTCCCCCCACCAAAGCCTTTAAAGACATTGTTTTTGATGAAGGAATCTTAAATATGCCCAACATTTGCTTATGGAAATGGGTTTAAAACAGGGCCTTGAAGATTTATTTATTTATTTATTTACTAAATTTCTATTTCGAAATTGTATTGTAAGATCTGTCTTACCAGGTTATAGCACTCTATTTGGCATTCTGCACAAACTCAGATGGATTTTGTTTTGCAGAATTTGCCTAGTATTTCATAGCTGGATTTAGAATGTCAGTTTAAATTATGGAGTTTGTCAGAGAATGACAGAATAAGGTTTCCTGACCTGATTCAGACTCAACAGAAAAATATGGCTGCCCCTGGAGAATGCTGTAGACCACTCTTGCGCTGTTCCCGTATGTAGGGTCATCGGCATCGGTTGCTGTGACTTGCACGACAAATGTACCTGCAGCCATAAAATATAGAGAAATATACACTATTTAGAGAAAGCCCATCATTTAAAACTGTCACTCTTCCTTCAAGCCAGATGCATGCACTCATTACCTGGTATTTCTAAAATAGATACAATTTCAAAAGTGTTTTTTTAGAGGTGGGCAGAGGCTAGAAATAGATTTGGGAGTTAGATCAGGATATACATGAACGTATTTCATTCACATGAGAATATTTGTACTGGCTTATGTACCCTGCTTATGTACAGGTTGCAGTTTTGAATCCGGGGAGAGCATGGATGAGCCCCCTCTGTCACCTCCATGCGGGGACATGAGAGAATCATCCCACAAGGATGGTAAAACATCAAGACATCCGGGTATCCCCTGGGCAACGTCCTTGCAGACCGCCAATTCTCTCACAACAGAAGCGACTTACAGTTTCTCAAGCTGCTCCTGACATGGAAAAAAATGTATCCTGCGCAACTTATTTTTAAAAATGTGGTAGTTTTCTTGAAACATGGAGGTGTGGAGGTGACAATTGTAATTATTGTTCTGCCGAAATGTTATCCTGGGATCAAAGTAGACATGTTTCTCATGTTTTTTGCCCCTGCATTGTTGACTCTTTTTTGTGTTTTCTTTTTTTTACAAATAGTTAATGCAGAGATTGGGTATCGGAGCTGGCTTTGTATGTGGGGTACTCCTGACACATCCCCATATTTGGAATTGTCTGCATCCTATGGATGCTATTGGTAATGATATGGCAAATCCATTTACTCCAGAGCAAATGATATGGCAAAGCCATGTCTGATTTGCTCTCGAGTTTCCAATTATTTCTTAAAACCAATAAAATTAGTTTCTGTAGAAACAGAAAAGAGAGAAGATGTAGAAAATAATAGTTTAATTCTCTTTTAATGTTTTTCTTTTGACATTTTTAAAACTGATTCGTCCTTTTAAATCAGGAACCCAATTTTTTGGGGGGAAAGGGATATAAATAAATATAATAGCACCAAAGGAAAAATAATAATTTATTTATTTGCTATATTTGTATAAACATGCATTTAAAAATAATTTTATATTTTCTCCTATTACTTTATTCAAGCTCTACCTAGAACAGTGATTCCCAAAGTGGGCGGTACCGCCCCGTGGTGGGGCGATTTAGGGGGGGGTGCTGGAAGGCTCAGGAGAATTTAGGGGGTGCTGAACCCCTATAAGGGGGCGGTGGGGGCGGTAGCATGAGCCAGGTGACGTGACAGACTACCATCCATCTCTCTGTGTGTGTCTCTCTCTTTTTCCCTCCTCCTGCTCCCTCCTCCTCCTCTTGCCAAGCAAGGGATAATAATAATAATAATACCTTTGGGGTTCCCTTCCAACTGGTTGAGTCTCATAACAACAATAATAATGTCCTTCAACATATTTAGTGGAACATGGATTCAGTGCGGTAACCAATTTATTAACAAAAAAAGAAACCGATTGCAAAATAGTCAATCGCGATGATGTGAGATTACTGCTGATGAAAATAGAGCCGAGGATGACTAGATTGGTAGCAGCATACCAGGTTCATCCTTTTCGTTAAGATGATTTTGAACGTTTTAACTTTTTTTGTATTACCTTTCTTTTCGAAATTCAATAAATATTTGCATAATTTCAAACTTCAATGTTTCTAATTTACAACTTTCTTTATTATATCTTATGAAAAAGGTAGAAATATTAATACATATATCTTTCTGTTTAATTGCTATTAAAAATTAAAAAAATAAAATTGAGTACATTTCTAAAAAGGGGAATTTTCTTTATAAACATAGAATATGTGGTGAGGGATATAAGATTTTTTTCTGGAAAGGGGGCCCGGGAGAAAGCCACGTAGGCCAAAAAGTTTGGGAACCACCGACCGAGGAGGTGGACGGAAGCCACGTGGCACCGGCCCCACAGAATGTTTTTATAAACATAGAATATGTGGATTGAAGGGATGTAATTCTTTATTACCTTGGGGGGGGGGGGATAAAGCAGGTTATAAATAATAATAATAATTATTGAAACAAACAAAGAGTAATTTTAGATACATTTGTTTTGTCCAAGATTGCCATTTTTCACACAAACAATTTTTTTAATAACACATGACAAATAATCTTGTGCAAAGCCCAGAAGTCTTGAAAAGAATTATTATTATTGAAACATAATTTTGATACATTTGTTTTGGCTATTTTTTCTTTGCCAGAAAATAGCATTTTTTCTGCAACCCTCCACAATTCTCATGCAAAAAAACAAAAACTCGAAACAAAACCTCACATCTTTTTTAGTGCAGAATAATGTCCTGAAACATTTTGGGATGTTTGAAGAAATACTTATTTTCTCTATAGAAGTGAAAAATACTGGAAATTATTCATCCTCAATTGTGAGAATGAAACAATTGAACCTGCAGCTGTCAATCTAGCAAGGTTTTGCACAGCCCCAGTGATGAGACAATCAAACATGAGAAGAATGAGAGAAGGGAGAGATTCCTCCCTTTCACCAATTCCTCTCTCATGTTGCTTCATCTCTCTGGTTATTGTGGGCACCAGTTAAGTGTGATGGTTCAGTGCCCCAAACTGGTTTCAGTGTTGCTAGGCTAGGTTGTCATCTAGTCACTAAGCTGGTTTGACAGCTTACCATACAGACTTTGGTGATGGTGATATGGAGTACCCCACTCCAGATCAGTATCATGATTTGTGGCCAGTGCAGATGCAGTCATCACTCAATAGTCTTATTTCTCTCTAACTATTAAGTTAGATATGCCAATAATATCACTTAATAGACCTCCGTATAATCCTTTGACGAAACCAATCGCATTCATAATTGCCTGTACACCATCTAATACAAAACCTGTCTCTGCAAAGTTGACTGATCTGATACTTACCTACATCAGACATTTCTGGGACACTGGCATTGTAAATGTCCTTTGTAAACAGTGGCTCATTGTCATTGATGTCATGGATCTTAATGACGAACTCTGACTCTGGCTCTACTGGCCTTCCAGTCCTTTTATTGATAGCCTGAGCTCGAAGAATATAAACCGGCTTCTCTTCCCTGTCAAGTCTCCTTGTGGCCTGTATATCCCCAGTGTTTTCATTGATAATGAAAAGGTCTCCTGCTCCATCTCCAGAAAGGATGTATTTAAGTGAACCATCTCCTTTGTCCTGGTCAGAGTGAAGCTGTAAGAAAAAGAAAGGGATAAATGATTTCTGAGCCTGTATCACCATCAACTGTTCTTATTTATGGCTCATTCATTCATCTAGACCACTGCTCCTTAAGTATGGGTCCCAACCCCAAATGGGTTTTCCTTAGCTCAATGTTGGGGTCACAAATGTTGGCAATAGTAAAAGTTTTCTCAACACTACACATTTATGCAAATCTGTTAGCAACAACATGCAGTATTTACAGTGGACTCTGCAGAAGATGCTTCAGCTATACTCCACAAAAAGGAAAATCAGCTTGTTTAGTGAGCCTTGCAAATGCTGATTAATTATTAGTAAATATTGGATTTAATATTTGATTTTACACCTATTTTATATGCCTATATACCTGGGGCTGCGTAAAAAGTTCTCAGATAGAAAGGGGTTGTGAGTGGAAAAAGTTTAAGAAGCCCTGATCTAGAACATTCCCAAGTTTATTTATTGTGTTACACTTCTTAATTCTATCTAGACCAGTGGTTCCCAAACTTTTTTGGCCTACCGCCCCCTTTCCAGAAATAATTTTAATTTTTTTAATAGCAATTAAACAGAAAGAAGAAAATTTATTAATGCAGTGGTTCCCGACCTTTCTAATGCCAGAAATAAGCTTCCTCATTTTTTAAAAAATTTAATAGCAATTAAACAGATATATATAGTTTTTAATATATATATATATATATATATATATATATATATTAATGCAGTGGTTCTCGACCTTTCTAATGCCATGACCCCTAAATAAGCTTCCTCATGTTGTGGTGACCCCCAACCATATTTTCGTTGTTACTTCATAAATAATTTTGCTACTCTTATGAATTCTAATCCAAATATCTAATATGCAAGTCAAAGTGAAGGGGGCAGGGCCAAAGAAGAGGGCCATGCAACCCCTCCTAAATGGCCAATCCACTGCCCCCTTAAAGGGGTTCACCCCCCCAAATTCCCCTGAGCCTCCCACCGCCCCCTTGAAACGCCTCACCGCCCACCAGAGGGTGGAACTGCCCACTTTGAGAATCAGTGATCTAGACTGCACACACATCCACAGCTATTTCCAATGAGCCAAAGCTTATTAAGGTAAGGCAAGCATTCTCTTTTATTGGCAGTGAAGGCTTCATATGTTGTAAGGAATAATACACTATATTGATGTGAATGTGAAGGTCTTGCTAGTTAGATTGTATTGGTTTCCAATTTGAAAGGGAAAATTAGAAACCAGGAAGCTCGGTTTATCTTAAGATCAAACCAGATGTTCAATAAAAGGTGGTTTTGCTGGTTTTTAAGCGAGGACAACATCAGTGGAGTATGTGAGTGTTTTTGTGTGTCCAGTACTGGGACCAAAGCAATCATGGAGAATGAATTTCACTTTTTTTCTACTTTGTTATGGTCCCAATGAAAATCTACGCTCAGATCTAGTATTTATGTTGACAGGAAACCTGCTACCCTTATCAAAAGAAGCAATTCACTAAAAGGGAACATCTGAGATATAGGTTAAAATTATCTCTGTACTCTGTCCATTTAGTTTGAGCTACATTTAGACGAGGAAATTGAAGTCTTACCTCCAATGTTACTGTTCCTGAGTTGTTAAACAGAAGCCCAAGTTCTTACTTTCAATACCACAATTCCCTTCTCCCCAATTCTAAAAGATTTTCCTGGGCACTTTTTTTGGAATCAGAAAGTCTTCTGCTGTGCTATAATTTCTTGTTTCCATTTATTTTGTTTACATGCCCATTTTATTAACAAACTGATTTCCTCTTTAATCCAGTTTTGGATATTTACTTATTCATCCTGCTTGACCAAAATGGGATCAAGACTAAATTCTATAATCGGTTTCAATTAGAGGAGAACCATCAAATTATTTGAATTAACCCATGTGTTGACTCATCACACAACCATTGTTTAAGGTTACTATATTTAGGACTAACCAACAGAATCAAAACTATGCCATTTTAAATTTTTTGTTTGAATCTCAAGGGTCTTGACTTTGTTACTAGGTTTTTATCAGTCAGAGCAATCTGCGTCTGTATTTGAATCTTTGGCACTTACTGAGATTGTCTACTTTTTCTTAAATGCAGTTGGCAAAAAGATTCCATTTTCAGATAAAAACTAAAAACAAGCAAACAAACAAACACATCTAGGAAAGACTGAGGCATTTTAAATGCCCAAAGGGAGAACAAGAAAGAAATTATTGCAAAGCCTGTTGTACACAATTGAATTATTTTATTTTTGTAATTCTTTTAACAAGAAACATCTGTAGATGCAAGGTTCAGAGGTTAGCCAAAAGATTGAGCAATGTCCTTGATTTCCCCATACATGGCACTCTAAAAATTGAAAGGTTTTCAAAAGAAAACAAAAAAAATGCTAAGTGCAAGAAAACATGTATCACATTGACCCACTTGGAGAAAACATACACACAGCAGCCTTCCCATGAGGTAATATGAATGTGTTGGACTTACAATTCCAACCATCTCCAACTGGCATGGATGACAGCATACCGGAAAGGTGCCAGTTTGAAGAATGTTGGTATGTAGCATGTCAAAGTAATTTGCTAGGAGTTTTAAAAATGAGACCTAAAAAAACCTCTCCATCTTCACATCCAATTTAAGACTACGCATTCACTACTGGTGGAAATAAATAGTTATTTTTAATATATTTCAAAGTAAAAGCTGCAGATTGTCTTTGTTATTATTGCAAAGATGTATTGACAAGATCAAGCACCTATCAAGGTTTAATCTTTCCATCACATCTTAAGGAAAGTGACAGTTTCCAAAGAAAGAACTTCTGCAAAATCACTCTCTCTCACACAATACTTTCTTTAAACGTCAGTTTCCTCATTCCTTATGATTTCCTCCTCTTCATGTGTAAGACAGTTTTTCATGGAGTGGGCTACTCCACAAGTCTATACCAAATGAGATGTTTGTGCTTGATTATTGATTGCTAAATAACCTCTGGAGAAATAACCTGCTTTAATTTTAAAAAAAATACTGGCTAGAATCCTGTTGACACCCCACTTTTCTTAATGATACCAGAGAATGTTCTTATCAGAATATTGTGGAAGGAGGTATTCATTACTTCCTTGTACAATTAGCTGTATCCTGAGTGCACAAGAGTAACTGGGATAATTATATCCCTCTGGCACTAACTGACTGTGGATGTGAGCAAGAACTGTTCCAGCTCAAATCTAACATTTTAAGAAGAAAAACACATTTACAGTGAATGCCAAGATTATCCTTCTATCATGGATGCACAAGGCTACAAATCCAAGAACCAAATTCTGGATCATGGCATGAAGCTACACACAGGGAAACCATGGAGAAGAATAAACATTCTCAACCTTGCTTGAGAACTAGTACAGTACAATGAGAGAGACTTAAATTCTACTAGTAGGCTTATTTGGTCTTGTTCATCATCTGTTTGAACTGGTAGTAGATAATACAAACATACTGGATCATTCCAGACAGACAACTGGTCTATTCAAACAATATAAAAAAACATTCTTTCCTTGGTTCTCTGAAGAATTGAAGCTGATGAATCAGGTGAGATGGAGATTAGAGTGCCTCTGGTGGAAAACTTGGAGCGCACCCGATCAAACATGGACTAAAGCCTTGCTTAAGACCTACTCCGCAGCATTGAGGGCAACCAGGAAGGCTTTCTTGACTGCTTACATTACATCTCCTGAGGGTGGGGAGACTTTTAACTATCTGACAACTTGGTGTAGCAAGTTTCCTCATCAGTTTGCAGATAAAGTTTCCAGTTGGACTTAGATGCCAGTTTTGATGCAGTTTCAGGAGAGGTAACTAGGACTTCTCTTTGTCCAGTATTGTGAGATTCATTTTAGTTTGTTCAGCCTGATGACATGGACAAGATCCTTGGAGAGGTGAAAGTGACCACTGCTTTAAATCCTTGCCCATCCTAGCTCATCAATTCAGCCAGCGAGGGTCTGACTGGTTTGTGAGGATTATCAATGCCTCTCTGGGTTAAGGCAGATTTTGCCTTAAACATGCCATGGTGAGAACTGTCCTGAAAAAGGCTTCCCTTGACTCCTAAGTTTTGAATAACTACCGGCCAATTTAAAATCTTCCCTTTTTGGACAAGGTTCTGGAGTGAGTGGTTGCTACTCAACTCCAGGGATTCTTGAATGACACCAATTATCTGGACCCTTCAAAGTCAGGCTTTAGGCCTGGTCATGGTACAGAGATGGCTTTGGTCGCCTTGGTGGATGACCTCCGCAGAGAACTTGACAGGGGAGTGTGTCCTTGTTGGTTCTCTTGGATATCTCAGTGGCTTTCGATACCATTGGCCATGGTATCCTTCTGGGTTGACTCTCGGGAATGGGTCTCGGGGGCACTGCTCTCCAGTAACTCCGATCCTTCCTTGAGAGTCATACTCAATCAGTGAAGCTAGGGGATACCTGCTTGGACCCCTGGCCTTTGACCTGTAGGGTCCTGCAAGGTTTTATTCTCTCCCCTATGCTTTTCAATATCTACATGAAAACACTGGGTGAGGTTATCCGGAGTTTTGGAGTTCGGTGCCATCTCTATGTGGATGACACACAACTCTATTATTCATTTCCAACCTATTCCAAGGAAACCTCCCGGATCCTTGACCAGTGCCTGGCTGCTCTGATGGGCTGGATGAGGACTAACAAACTGAAGCTTAATCCTGACAAAACGGAGGTCCTCCAGGTCAGTCATGGGGCCAATCGAGATATAGGATGGCAACCTGTGCTCAATGGGGTTACACTCCCCCTGAGGACACAGGTCCACAGTGTGGGGGTCCTTCTGTACTCCAGTTTGACACTTGATGCCTAGGTGTCGGCGGTTGTTAGGAGGGCCTTTGCGCAATTAAAACTTGTGCCCATATCTCGTGAAGTCTGACTAGGCCGTGGTGGCCCATGCCCTAGTTACCTCCAGATTGGATTACTGCAATGCACTCTACATGGGGCTGCCTTTGAAGATGGCCCGGAAACTACAGTTCATTCAAAGATCTGCAGCCAGACTACTAACTACAGTTAGTTTAGAGATCTGCAGCCAACTGCAGTTGAACCAACTACAGTTGGTCCAAAGATCTGCAGCCAGACTACTAACTACAGTTGGTTCAAAGATCTGCAGCCAGAGTACTAACAGCTAGTTACAGGGAGTGGTCAACCCCTTTAGGACAATAGATGTAAGCAGCACTTTAAAGGGACAAATTGCAATGGTGATATGACTGACGAGACTGGTTTTACTGTTTTAATCTTATGTATGGCTTTTAATTATGTATTGTTTTAATTATGAGATGTTTAATTTGCGATTTTATTATTGTAATTCTTTGTAATAGCCTCTTAATGGGGCTCAATGTAATGCCATCCTGAGTCCCCCTTCGGTGGTTGAGAAGGGAGGGGATATAAATGCAGGAAATAACCCCCCTGTTCAAACAGCTCCATTTATCACCTATAAAGCCTTAAACAGTTTGGGACCTGCCTATCTTCATGATCACATCTTCCCCTATGAGCCAACACATACTTTAAGATCATCTGGGGAGGCTCTTCTCTCACTTCCACCACACTCACAAGTTTGGTTGGTGGGGACAAGGGAACAGACATTCTCTTTGGTGGCCCCCTTGGCTTTGGAACTCCCTCCCTAGGGAGATGAGACAGGCTTCCACTCTCTCCATTTTTCACAAAGAATTAACAACTTGGCTGTTTTGTTGTGCCTTTATTAGGTAGTTCACCATGGAATTTCCCGACCTATCCAGCTCCTGCACTTTAACATGGTCCCTTTCTGGCACTTCTAACACTTTAATGGCCTAAGGACATTTGCCTCCTAGCCCAGCCCTCCGATTGTTGCACTTTCCCTGGCTCTACTTAGGATTCATTGCACTTAGTAATTATGAACTGAATACAGCACTTTATTTGCTCAGCTATGATAGCTTTTAATTGTTTTTATAATGTTGTTGAGGCAAATCCATAGGCTCTCAATGGTGTCGTGGAGAATCTTTTTTCAGCATGGAGTCCAGCCAGAAGTCCCTTTACATTGTGTGAAGGGCTCTGTGCCGAAAATGGAAGTGAAGTAGCATATGACGTGCAAATAAACCCATCTGATAAGGTAGTCAGAGTGCTATCTCCATTGTGGGTTGAGTTTCAGGAAATTCCTCGACACTACGTACAGAACTAATACAGTTTGATATAACTCTAACTGTCATGGTTTAATGATATGGCATCATGGGATTTGTAGTTTGATGAGGTACCAGAATTCTTTGACAGAAAAGAATAAAAACCTAGTAAAATTACAACTCTCATGAGTAGTATCAAATAGCATTAATTTTACAATATGGATGTACCCTTTGTTAAGCCACATTCTACCGTGATATCTGAGCTGGCAAACTGATTTAACCCCTTGTCAATAATTAAGGCTGAAGTGTACTGCAACAGTGCTTGTAGTGCAACAAACTAATAAAACATTGGTATCAGTTTTTATATTTTTGTCTCCACATAATATCTTTTCATCTCTATACCTTACAGATATTACTCAGCTGTGTGGAATACTTGGTGTTTCATCTCATCCCCTGAACACTAGTGAAAAATTGATGTTTTTATTCCGACACTTTCAGGGTCATTGCTACCTGTACTGGAACTAGAAAATGAAAAAGGCATATCCATAAGGTGCTAGGGGTCAGAGCAACACCACAAAGCACTGGATGTAGTCAGAAAATTGTATTTTCTTGTCTTACAAGAAAGGAGCATAGGGAATTTTCTTAATATCACTGTACTGTCACAGGATAATAGCATACCACAGGCATGTAAACCATCTTTACGAATCTGATGTTCAGAAACATTTTCTTCAAGTAGAAAGTACATTCATGTTGACACTGGAAAACCATTTCCTTCTGTCTTATCTGTTTTCAGACTTCAGGTTGAACAATACTTAATACTTCTGCTTTGTGGCTCATTTGACTCCAGTTTAAAGATTCTTGCAATGACTGAAGCCTTCGTAATGTAACAAGTGGGTAAATAAGAAGTGCATTGAGTAGAAGTTGGCCAACTTGGCAGCTTTCTTTATTTTCATTATGATATAGAATTCTAGCCATTTTGAGAATCCCAAAATCACATATTTATGACAAATATATATAAGGATAAGGGAGAAGGTGGCTTCTCTCAAAAACTAGGTCAGTCACTGACCTCAATGCTCAATATAGCATAAATATCTGCATGCAGACCCAGGCTACGTTGAGCCATATGTCTTCCATGAACTTACTGATATGCCTCTGAAGCCACCTTACAGGGCTAATATGTGCTTCACGGTAAGTAGACAAGTTCAGAGAAGCATTCACCTATGTCCCCTTGACCAGACATGAAACAATCCAAGACTATGCTAGCAATGTCATCATTTTGCATCTGGTTGTGGGAATATGTGAGGCAGGTTATGGGTTTTTTTTAGAAGTTGCAGAGAAGGAGGTTCTAGGCACTGTGAAGGGGAAGGGAATATCAATCACAACAGTGCACAAACAGGACATCTGCATATGTAAGGGAAACATAGGTGTGCAGATTCTCTAATAGAATTTGGACCAGTAATGTACAGTTTCACTTAACCATATTCACATTTTTTAAAATCCTCTATCAGAATTTACCAGGTCCACAGGATGGTTCTATACTGTGATTCTACGAGAAATTACTACAAAATTGCCCTGGATGACTTGGTAAAATCCCAGGACCTGATCACATTAAGCGATATTCTGTTTCTAAGCTTGTTTGCATGCAAATATTGATGGGTCCTGTCAAATGATGTTTGTTCCCTCTCGTCAACTCATTGGAAACAATATGCAAAAGGTGGCAGAAATTGAGCATTTGGACATGGGATTTGTCTTTTAAAAATATAAATTGCATGAAATGCACTGTTTTACATGTAATCAGCAAAACAGCAAGCATTCTGTTTTCTGTGCTGTGACATTTCCTTTTGGAGGTATGTCTATTAGGCCTGTTTTCGAACTTCGGATACATCCGAAATTCGGATGTAATTCGGATGTTTTAGACTTTCGAAGTGATTCCGAAGAGAGTTAAGGAAACAGGAAGTGGATTCACCATTCCGAAGTCTCCGTTGCCATATATTCGGAATATATTCGGATAGGGCTCGTATGTCATTTCCGCCCGTCCCATTGCATTTAAAATGTTTTAAATTTTTATTAATGTGTTAAATGTGTTCAATGTTTTGTACCAGTGTGGCTAGTTTTGTCAGTAGTAGCAGTCAAAAATGGAAGGAAAGGGAATCCCACAAGTTTTGACTGTTCTTTCTGCAGGTTTCCGCGCATTGCGCAATTGCGGATGCCATTAAGAAAGCCATTCCGAATTTTGGAAGTACATCTGAATCAATTCCAAAAAACCTACTGAAAACTTCAGAAGTCTATCAGATAGAGAGAAATGAAGATGGCTCCCTTCATGACAAATTCCAGGGTCCACAGGGACCACTCGCTTCGGATGTAGGGGGCACAGGCGCCTCATATCTGATAGACTTCTGAAGTTTTCAGTAGGTTTTTTGGAATTGATTCAGATGTACAGTACTTCCAAAATTCGGAATGTGTTTTCGAAATAATTTGACAAGAAAATATGTCAGAATATTTTTGTACAGCACAATAGTAATAACTATTTACTGGGTTGCACCAAATGACAGTGACAGCGGTTCTCTACTGCACAGATGCAAGATCTACATGATCCCTGATGTACGCAGAAAGTCAATGAATTGGGAGAAGCAAAGTTTCCATGGTGTGATGAGACAAACCAAATTACTTTAAACAGTAAGAAATTCATGTGATTGGAGATGTATGCATCCTGTCAGGATTCTGTATGCATCCTATTGTAAAAAAAATGGGATGCATACTTATTAAGTATTTTAATGTTTAAATGTGATGAGGTCCTTAGAGAGGACACTGATCTTCAGCTAGTTACTAGTAATCGAGGACACTTATCTAGGAATTTCCTAGATCCTTCAGGGTGACTCTATGGTGACTTCTTTCAGGAAAGCCTCATTTTAACACACTTTCCTAGAAAGGTCACATCTGTATTATCTTGCTGTATCAGTTGAAAGCTGAAGAAACCATAAAGGCCATTGTCTGAGATAGTTATATCAACCAAATAGAATTTAAAGTTCTGGCCACTATATTTGTCTTTTGGATTAAATGCAAGGGATTGTTCTGTAGCCACAGACAGGCAATTGCAAAAGGTGTACACACACCCTGCCCCACTGTGGCCCAACAAATAACACTGGCATATTTCTCATGCCATATGTGATATGACATTCCTTCCAATCACGTTTTTGGACAATTTTTGGCTTTTCCTCTCATTTTTGGAGTGGAGATAAGGGAAGCAAATCACTATATTTGCAGGTGGTTTAAGGATAAAAACTGTATTTTTCTTGAGGGCCTATAAACTGGGGGAGGGGAGGGGGGGCTTTAGGAACCACACAAAGGGATTACAACAGCTGAACGTGGCCACTGTTGCTCTAGTCCATCCAAAACACCTCCATCCAAAACAGCTCTAGGAAGGACGGCTAGCCAATGTTTCAGTCAGTAAGTGACCCAAGAACCAGGTGTATGCTTTCTCCAGGAGTGGTAATTGGCTAATCCAAAAGTTATTTTGCAAATCCATATTCCAGATAAACAAAACCAGCAAGAAGTAAAACGGATTTGTATATTGCAGCCAGTCCTCAAGTTATGAACAAGGTAGGTTCTGTAGGTTTGTTCTTAAGTTGAATTCGGATGTAAGTTGGAACAGGTGCATTTTAAGTATAATTCTAGTCAAATATATTTGGATAGCATAGGGAAGGGTTAGCATCCCTGTAGTGTCTGTTTTGCTGTCAGCCCCCCTGTTAAGGATTTCACCCCACTTTTTGTCCCTGTGATGATTGAATTTTTCAAACAATTAGCTTGCTGTGGAAACAAGGATTGGTGATGCAAATTCTGAGGATACATGAGAACTCTTTCAGGAGTGAATTTCTTTTCCTGGGGGTGGATTCCTTTCACTTCTTGTTGTCTAACCCTCATTTGTAACTATGAATTGTTTGTCATTCATAATTGCAATGTTTGCAACTTGAGGATTGCCTGTATAAAGTATACGTATATGAAACATAAATGATTTTTTTTGTTTAGACGAATGTCTCATTTTCAAGATATTTCATTATGGACATGCCAGTATATGCAAATAAAGGTAGTCCCAAAGTCCGAAATAAATAAATAAAAATTGGAAGCCAAAACACTTTTGATTCCACACATTTGGATACTAAGCCTGTTAATACAAATGCAGTTCGGACATGAAAGTCCCACTCATTCCATCTGTATGTAAGTTGTCTATGGACGTTTCAAGGGGATTTCCCTCCTGTTTCTGTTATATTTAGCATAAAATCTCACAAGGAAACAAGAATATGTGCAACGATGTGAACAAATTTCTCTGTGAGGCAACTGTATGTGGGGATTTAGCATTCTCTCTTTCTGCACTTGATCTGTTTTAACGGCTGCTCTGAGAAAGACTATTTGATCCTTTTCACAATGACAGTGTGGGCTGCAACTTGACTTCCATGATGTAGTAGTATAATAACACAAAAGAATGTTCAAAATGAAAGATGAAATACTGAAATTATACTCAGTCTACCTTTGTTCAGACCTCCTTATGTATAAACGGGGATGAATAGACTTCTTTCTGCAACATCCGGTTTTCACCATAACAAACAGCGGTGTTTAAAAATTAATTCAAAGGTCATAAAGGCCTCAGTGCTGTCACACACTTTGCTCTAATCCTGCTATATCTTCTAATATTTAGATGTCTATTTTTTCTATTCCCGCACACGTACCCCACAAGTTATGCTTCTTAAGGAAGTCCAGTATTGTCAATGATTAGGTGAAATGAGTGTTGTATTCCAAAATAAATGGAGGGAAACACATGGTGTAAAATGGTGTAGTGCTTAAAAGACTGGGCAAGGTACAGAAAGACACACTGAATGGTTTTGGCCAATTGCACTCTTGTAGTCTAATCTGCTTCACAGGCTTCTTGAAAGGATCAAATGTATGGTAGTGGGAAGACAGTGCATATTGCCTGGGATTATGTAGAAGAAGTACAGGATAAAAAACCGAAACAAGCATAAGCCAAGTGTCCCATAGAAAAGCTGATTAACTGTAACAATGGAAGCCATAGCAGTAGCAAAGCAATACAGTATCATTATGCATTGGGTACAGAACTGTAAAAGCGGTCTGAGTTGCTGCCTTATTCCCATTACAGGAAGACTTAGATGCTGCAAAACCCTGGTTGATTTTCTACCTTGTCACATGGCCGCCATAGGTGCTCTGCTTAATAGAGGTGTACGGGGAAGCCAGCGCTCCATGTCCCCACATTGCCTGGCTCCAGTGGAGGGTGATCAAATGAGGAAAAGGTGAGCATTCCCAGGAGTGGACTAAGGTAATTTAAAATGGTAAGCAAACATTATTTTGGTGCCCCCTTGCTCTCCGGCCTTATGAAGGGTGCGCATGCACCCCCCGGCGTGTGTACGTGGAACTAGCTGACTCCGCGCATGCACATGCGGCACACACGTGCACTCTCCACAAGGCCAGAGACTGAGGAGGAGGGTTTTGCAGCCGGGGCGGAGCCTCCCACCTCTGGCTGCAAAAGCTTCCTCCTTTTCAGCCTTGTGTAGGGCGCGATTCTCGTCTCCGTCCAACTGGAGTTGCGCGCACCAATGGTGCATGCATGGAAGTTTTGCGCATGCACAATTGGTGCACACAACTCCAGCTGGACGGAGACAAGAATCGCGCCCTACACAAGGCTGCAAAAGGTTCCTCCTTTTTTGGTCTTGTGTAGGACGCGATTCTCGTCTCTGACCAGCTGGAGTCGCACAGCAGCAAAGGCGCATGCACGGAACCCAGTGGCTGGATGCGCCCCTGACCACATGGCACACTAAGCGGCTGCTTACTTTGCTTACCGTTAAATCCGCCCCGAGCATTCATGGTGCACATGACTTCCCCCCATGCATTGCAATGGTAACACGGGAGTTCTCCCATGTTGCGCTTGCAGCGACATGCACTGGCTCTGCCCTTCTTCACCCATGGAGCTGTGCCGGCATCATGTGATAGGAGCTGACTGGCTCGGTGGGTGATTTGAGCTAAATTGATCCATGCCGACGAACTTAGCCCCATGTGAAGAGGTTGTTTGACCTAAGGTTACTTATATTTCCCATTAATACACTGCTTAATTGTCCCTCCATACATAGGGAGAAGGGTGGGATCACAAAAAGGTACTGAGATATACAACTGTACACAATACACTCTTTTTCCAATGGTGTAAGATTGTCAACTTTTGGGCAGAAGCAGGTGTCACAATGACTACAGGGTGGTGATGGTAGCAAAACATAATCTTCCCTCCCCTACTTGTTTCGCAGATAAAGAAAGGAGGAGCTGATCAGGGCATTCACAAGGGAAGATGGACAAGTTTGTATACAAGATTAAGTGGACGGAACAATCTCAAGTAGAAACATGGGCGAAAGTAAGAACCACCCAACAAGTTGGGTCATTTTGTTTGGAAGACAACACTATGCAAAACACATGATCTATTCTGCACTCCCAGTATTCCACTGGCATTTCATACGGGATTATGAAGGATACTATTCCACAATGGTGGCGTAAGATTCAGCTCCTAGTTCTGTTTGCGTCTATAAATGCTATAGAGGTATCTTGTCTTTTTTCTAAAGCAGCAAAATATCTTGCATTGACCTTGACAGGAAGTTGTCTTTTAAGCTTACAGGGTGGTTCTATGGAGAAAATCTCTTTAAACTATAAATTATTGCTCTAAATCCCCAACTCTACATATTAACTGGATTGCTACTACATTTTTCTTTAAATTAAGATCTTCAACTCTACATATTAACTGAATAGCAACTTTTTTTATTAAAAAAATTAATACGAGAGAACATAATTGCATATTGTATCATATTCTTTACAGTGAATTAATTTGTTTAATTCCCTGGGTTTAATGGAGGCTCCTTTGAGAAATAATTCACTGAATAGGGATGGCAGAAAGAAGATGAACTACAAATAAAAGGTTTTATGTTGCAGTAAGTACAGTTTTACTAATTTTACTTTCATATCATTGTTAAGTTTAACCATCTGACTTGCTATTAATGATTATCCAAGTTTTTTTTTTAAAAAAACCACCCAGACATTTTTCTTCTGGTTTTCTTTCTGAATTTCTAAGGCACACAGCACCTAAGAGTGGATTTCTAAACAGGAACATATGGAAAGCCATGCTGGATCACACCAAGGTACCATTCAATAAAGTTTTGTTTGCACAGCAGCCAAACAGATGTCAGTGGGAAATCCCACAGACAGGACTGTACACTGGGAATGTGGAGCAGCTGGCTGGGTGTCAGCTGCATAAGATCTCTACTGACCAGAAGATCATGAGTTCGAGGCTTGCCCGGGTCGGGATGAGCTCTTGACCTATTGTGTAGCTCATTGTCGACCTTTGCAATCCAAAAGACAGTTGCATCTGTCAAGTAGGAAATTTAGGTACCACTTGAATGGGGAGGCTTAATTTAACTGATGTACGAGGCCATAAAATATCCAGACATAATACACACAAAAGGAGTGAAGGAATATGAAGCTCCTCCTGGTGGCCAGAAAAGCTGGAATGTTAAATTGCCTCTATGTCTGCCTTATATGTTTGTATGTCAAATGGCACTGAATATTTGCCTGTATATATGCATTGTGATCCGCCCTGAGTCCCCTGCGGGGTGAGAAGGGTGGAATATAAATGATGCAAATAAATAAATAAATAACAATTTCAATATTTAGAGGCATATTAATTCTGAGATAAGGTACAGCTATGACTAACCTCAGCTTCTGTGAATTTGTCTAATTCCCTCCTAATGACATTCTATTTGATGGCTATCACTTTAGATTTTGGTAACTAATCTGAAAGTTATGTACCATGAACCATACTAAAAATACAGGTTGGTCAGTAATTATGATATTTTAATGATATGTTAAAGCTTATGTATGGTATCATAATTACAGTGGGCCCTTCACATCTCCTGGGGTCTGATTCCAGAACCTGCTGTGGATACCAAATCTATGGGTGCTCAAGTCCCATTGCATACAATGGAGTTGTGAAACTACAAAATTAAGGTTTGATTTTTAGATTTCATATATCTATTTTTAAGCCGTGGATGGTTGAATCTACGGATACGGAATCCATGGAGGGATCACTGTCCACGAATTCATGTTTTATGACCATTACACCATTGAAACAACAGAAAGTGCCTCCCCAAGCTAGCCTTTTAGTATATTATCACACTATACTGTTAAAGAGTTTCTATCAAATCTTACATCTGCCTCCTGTAGAATTCTGGGATTTGTAGTTTTTAATAATAATAATAATAATAATAATAATAATAATAATACCCCACTTTTTCTCTCCACAAGGAGACTCAACATTTAAGGATGAGCCGTTAAAGTTCTCAACCATAGAGGTCCTGGGCCTCACTAAACTACAAACCCTAGAATTCTACAAAATGCAGCTAAAGGATTTAAAGTGGGATATCAACTCTTTAAAGTGTAGCATGAGTCATGTAGCCCCAGCAACATATACATTTCCAAGACACTGGAGAGTAGGAAGGTGAGTGAACACATGTTCAGCTCTCTAGTGGGGCATGTTCAACAGGCAGCTGTGATAGGACTCTGTAGGACTGAACGACCTAGTTCCCAATATTTTTGAGCTTTGCTTCTAAATAGCCCCCAGACAAACTTAAGAGTACACGCAGGCTAAAATGCATCAGGCTTTTCTATTAATAACAGAACCATGTTTGAAGATGTGTCTGGAGACACATTGCCTGTTTCTTCTGTAGAAAAATCTTGGGGAGCTTCAGCTCCTCCACACTGGGTTTTGTCTCCTTTGCAAAAGCATGGAACATTTTAATTCTAATTATTAGGCATGGATAGGTTCAGTCAGAATCTTCGTTATTTGGATTAAAATAGGAATAAATCCCTTTTTGAAGCGATTTTGAAGCGATTTCGGAACCCGGAAGTATCCTTGCCATTTCGAAGCCACTGTTGACATCTTTTTTCCTATCCAGGATGTAAATCGGAAATGAATCAGCGTTTGGAGGCAAGCAGCTGCTTGCATGCTGGGATGCTTGCCTCCAGCCAATGAGGGGAAACCACCTCGGAAGGGGCGGGGTTTCGGCACGGCAGCCATTGCCCTTTAAAAAGGGCCGCATGTGCCTCATGGTCACATTGCGAGCCAGAGACACAAAGGCAGAAGGACTAGGGCAGGTTGCTTGGGTGGGAAAGGTGACACACCATTGCTTTGCAAGGGAACAACATACCCGGGGAACCTAGTAAATCCCCCCCCCCCCCATGTTTTCCTGAACAGGCTGGGATTTGGAGGAAAAAAGGAAAGGGGAAAGGAAGAGAGATAAGGAAAGAGGAGACAGGAAGAGAGAAAAACAGCAGGAAAATGTCAGTTTAAACCAGTGTGGATGGATTCCTTTCCTTTTCCTCCCACGTCAGTTTAAACCAGTGTGGATGGGATGGATCCATGTCAGTTTAAACCTGTGTGGATGGATTCCTTTTCTTTCCCAGCAGTTTTAACCAGAGTGGATGGATTTCTTCCCTTTGCTCCACCCTTTTTCTGGAGTAAAACAACTACTTTCAAAGTAAAGACCACCCAATGAAACAGGAAATAACACTTTGAAACCATTAACAAAGGATTCGTAAGTCTCGGAAGTTTTGAAAGGTTTTGACCTTTTTTTCTTTGAAAATCGGAATTGACTTTAAATCCGAACCACCAGCGCCCTCTACACCCGAAACTATTTTTGAACCATTTTTTTAAAATCAAACAAGCCTACTAATTATACACAGAAGCAGAAATGTCCCAATGACCCCCAAAAAATGTTGAGAGACTTCTTATCGCTAGCATTATTTTTGGAACAAAAAATGTGGAAGGAGAAGTTGTTGGATTTTAGGACAATAATTTACTACTAGGCAAGAAGCAATGTTTTAAAAGAAGTACTGTATGTGAATGGATGTAATGGATTGAAATGACCCATCCTTTGACTTCCATGATTCAATGCTATGGAATTCTGGGAACAGTGGTTTGGTAAAGCACTGGGACGCTTTGGCAGAGAAGGCTAAAGACTGTGTATAAAACTACAACTCCCTTGATTCCTTTGCACTGAGCCACAACAGCTAAAGTGATGTTAATCTACATTAATTCTACAGTCTAGATTGGGGTTCTCAAACTAAGGCCCGCATGCTGGATGTGACCCTCCAAGGTTATTTACTCGGCCCTTAGTCTAAACTTTAGAATTAGGGTCACCCTAAGTTTCAAACAATTTCAAGTCAAACAACAACAACAATCTAAATTAACTTGACTATCTGATCAGCCAAAAGCAGGCTTACCATTTCCATTGAAATACTGGTAAGTTTATGTTGGTTAACATTATTCATCATTTTAAATATTGTATTGTTCTTTCATGTTTGTGCAGTACAAAAATATATCTGCAGTGTACATAGGAATTTGTCCATGTTTTTCTCAAACTATAGTCTGCCTCTCCGATACAGGCCATTTTTTAAAAAGAGGTGTGAGTTCTGTAACAACAACAACAACAACAACAACAACAAAACTTTATTATGGTCACACAAAGCGGGCACAAGCACCCTGGGAGGGGAAGGACAACTCCCCAGTAAGCAGTTATTTAAAATTAGATTAGAAGACGATATAAAATATATATTTTAAAACACAGGATATTGTAAACAGGTATGGAACTGAAGAGGGAGGGGAGAGATTGATGAGAGAGGTCGAAAACACTGGTGGGGGGGGGTACTACCACTTCTGTAGACATATGACATCCTACTTGTAACAGGTATGGAACCGAAGGGGGAGGGGAGAGATTGATGAGAGAGGTCGAAAACACTGGTGGGGGGGGCACTAC
This sequence comes from Anolis apletophallus, assembly GCA_030556195.1. Lineage (NCBI taxonomy): Eukaryota > Metazoa > Chordata > Lepidosauria > Squamata > Anolidae > Anolis > Anolis apletophallus. The sequence goes on along the minus strand of JARBWK010000007.1, from coordinate 39,953,586 downwards.
CACTTCTGTAGACATATGACATCCTACCTGTAACAGGTATGGAACCGAAGAGGGAGGGGAGAGATTGATGAGAGAGGTCGAAAACACTGGTGGGGGGGCCCCACTACCACTTCTGTAGACATATGACATCCTACTTGTAACAGGTATGGAACCGAAGGGGGAGGGGAGAGATTGATGAGAGAGGTCAAAAACACTGGTAGGGGAGGGGCACTACCACTTCTGTAGACATATGACATCCTACTTGCAACAGGTATGGAACCGAAGGGGGAGGGGAGAGATTGATGAGAGAGGTCGAAAACACTGGTGGGGGGGGCACTACCACTTCTGTAGACATATGACATCCTACTTGTAACAGGTATGGAACTGAAGGGGAGGGAGAGATTGATGAGAGAGGTCAAAAACACTGGTGGGGGGCACTACCACTTCTGTAGACATATGACATCCTACTTGCAACAGGTATGGAACCGAAGGGGGAGGGAGAGATTGATGAGAGAGGTCAAAAACACTGGTGGGGGCGCACTACCACTTATGTAGACATATGACATCCTACTTGTAACAGGTATGGAACTGAAGGGGGAGGGGAGAGATTGATGAGAGAGGTCGAAAACACTGGTGGGGGGCACTACCACTTCTGTAGACATATGACATCCTACTATTAAGGAGTAAGTTCTGAATGTTTTACAGTGTTAGAAAAAAGCAGGTCCATGTATGTCTTGTGTGATTTCACCTATCACAAGAACCGCAGCTTCAAGGCCTGGACTCTTTAGCTCCCAAAAGATGGAAGGAGACCTGGAGGACAAAATCAGAGGTGTTTATTTCACCTTGGCCAAAGTGGATGTCAGTAAAGTCTGTGCTCCAAAGGCGTCCGTTGCACAAATGCAAACATACAGGTTAATTTATAGCACTTTGACAGCTATTCAAAACAATGGCACTCTTCTGCCCTGGCTTCCGGTTGGCACCTGTTCTCTGATAGGTCCAGGAGCTTTATCTGTTGTCATCGCTAACTGGCTCATAATAGCAGGAAATTTAATAAACTTCCATTGGATTATTTGAAGCCTTGTGTCTGTTTCTTGATCCACCCAAGAGGTGGGTGTATGCAGATAGGAATGCAGCTGAGAAAGGGATAATGGGTTTACATGGTTTTGATGTCTCTCTGTTGGTCAGTATAATGGGTGCCAGGGATAAAACCAGATTGTATCAGGAAAAGCCCATTATGTGTTCATGTGTCTTCTCAGGGTATTGTGAAGGTATTATGTTTGTTAACTAATGTGTGTTCATTCCCTGGGATCCAGGATGTGTAGTGCTTGTGCAACGTTCTAGAGAAATTAAGTGAATGGTAACTAGGGAAAAGATCAATGTGGGCTCCCTGTTAGTCCCTATGGAGCCATGGACTCTGGTTTTCGGTAACATATGCAACACTTAAAACATTTTATGTTGAACATGTTAGCGATCATTTTGCCACTAATACAAAAACAGCAAGATCAGCATTACATTCATTTGAAAATTATTAATCTCATTTTGCCTAATTATTTTTATAATATAAAACTGACAGGATCTTGGAAAGACAATGGTAATTACTGGAAGTTAATAGAGTACTGGAAATGAGTCATTAGATATATGTATTACCAATTATTTGGGGATTTTTTTCCATTAATAATAATCTATTAATAAATATCTCAATTTTAATTGGATGTGTTAAGATGTCCTTATTGTGTCTGTCCTCTGGTCACTTGAAGTTTACAATATGCTATGCTATAAAAGCAATAAAACGATATACATTAGATTGATTTTTTAAATATCAATGATATCACAATCACTCATAACACTTTGTTGAATAGGCAATGAGGGAAACTCCCTTCTCCCATTTAAGACAGAGAGAGAGAGAGAGAGAGAGAGGGAGGAGAGAGAGAGAGAGAGAGAGAGAGAGGAGAACATTAACCCATTGCAGTCATCCCTCCACATTTGTTTTGTATGTTTATTTTACTTTTGCAGTTTTGATTTTTCACAGATTTGATTAAATGTTTTCTCTATGAATCTCTAAGTACTCCAATATTAGGGTTGTTGTAAGTTCTTCAGGCTGTATGGCCATGTTCCAGAAGCATTTTCTCCTGACTGCATCTATGGCAGGCAACCTCTGAGGATGCCTGCCATAGATACAGGCAAAAAGTCAGAAGAGAATGTTTCTGGAACATGACTATGCAGAAGGCATGTAGCCGGGGTGGGGTGGGGGCTTCAGCCCCCCCCCCCAATTCTCAGGGTGGGCCGTGAGAATGCATTACTGATAAATTATTGAAACTTTTATGTGTATTCATATCACAATCTGATCACCATGCTCAATATATCCCATATGCATGGGGGTATTGGGATAACGATACAAAAGGTTTGCTAGGGTAGATCGTCTCTCACTCAGACTTAGCCCCCCCCCCCATCAAACTCATCCCATCCCAAATCAAAAACCTGGCTACGGCCCTGCCATGCAGCCTGAAAAATTTACAACAACTCAGTGATTCCGGCCATGAAAGCCTTCGACAATACTCCAGTGTTACTTTATGGTCAATTTCCTTCAGTAATGTTGAAATACTTACGAGATATCTAGAGAGAGCACCTCTCTAGACTGTAAAATTAATGCAGATGGACACCACTTTAAGAGCCATAGCTTAATAGTATGGAATTGTGGAAGTTGTAGTTTGGTGAGGCACTATCATGCCTTGGCACAGAAGGCTAAAGAACTTATAAAACTACAGTCCTCGGGATTCCATAGCGCTGAAACATGGCAGATAAAGTGGTGTCCATCTGCATTCATTCTACAGTGTAGATGCAACCTGCATTCTCTAATGATTCTATGACCAGTGTAGTGTAAGATGACCATAGTCATGCAGGATGACCTACAAATTCCTAAAGAGTTGTCCAGGTTAAACAAATAGCAATTTCTGTATTTGTGGTTTTTCACTTTCACAATAATTCTGTGCCCCTAGCACCAACAATTGTGGAGAGCTGACTGTACTATTAATTGGGCCGGCTGACATATTGGTCAGATAGATCAGCAATGCTAGCTACACAAGTAATTATAAATGTTTCTTATACAGTATGCCACCATTATCCACAAACTTGAAATCCATATTTTCACTTACCCATGCTCCAAAATATATTCCCTCCCAGAAATTCGTGGGACTCACTAGATCCAACCTTGTACTATTCTATGATATGTTTTTACTTAGGGATAATCAAATACAGGGTTCATTATTATCTAGTTTCAGGTGTCCATGGAGAATAATGGAATGTATCTCTAATGGATATGGGTGCCATACTATATTTATTTGAACTGTTAAGTACATCCATAGCTTGTGACAGGTCCTACAACATTGGCCTCTGCCCAAGCCAGTTTCCCTACGAAGTCTGTCATTCAACCTGGTTTGCTCATGCTCTAGAAGCAATCTGTAATTAATTCCAACTCGAGCTCCCTCTATGCAGTCTTAGTCCGTCTCCTGCCAAACCTTGCCTGTGAATTTCGGTCCTGGGAAGGTACCAGTCATGGCATGTTTCACTTGGAGACAGCGGAGGAGTTCTCCAGCTGTGAAGTAATATGTATAGAGAATAGCAATGACCAAACAGCAGGGTGGAAGGGAGCAAGGTTTATTAGCACCCAACAGAGCCGCATCACAGCCCTTTCCTCAGATATGGAGAAGGGATGAGGAACCTGTCAGTTTTGATTCCTCCTGTGTTTGGATTTTTAAAAAGAAACTTGAAGTTCTTTCCATCCGTTGTAAGGACTGACAAATTCTTCAAAAATGAACAGGAATGAATTTTCTCCCCCGTAAAGACACTGGGTGCAGTGATAGAAAGGATCATGTTTTATTCACCCGCCATACATCAGCGCTAACATTTTAGGTTATGTTTTTATTGCGTTATTAAAATATATGAAATAAGGCTAAGCTTATACTATTAATATATGCTGACCAGATGTCCAAAAAAGACATTTACTTGGATGAAGGCCAAGCGGCAGGAGCATAGTTGAAAAGTACATACTTTCCTACAAAAAAAAAATTCAAAGATTTTTTCTAATACAAATATAATGCAAAATACTGCATCTAACCAGCATCCACTCAGCTATTTCCGGCACTTAGCTGAAATGGCCAATTACAATCCTGCACATGGGATTTCAACTGTGCAATTTAAGCATAGTGAAAATATGCAGAATTGCATTTAACCCCAACCTACAGTTTGGAGCATTTTATATTTTTGTTTAAAACTATATGTGCCAAATGTATCTTTTTCCCTCTTTGTCATCTCTTCTATGGCAAATTGATTTAGCTAAATTTGTTCCTAATATTGGGACAACTGCATGGTATCAGTGATGCAAAAAAGCTTCCTCCAACAGTTCTGTTCCAATCATACAACAATGAAAATCCCTTCCACGACTTACCTTGTGTACAGTACCCTTGCCAACTCGTGGCTATTTTAATGTTGATGGAGAAATGATAGTGGAATGTGTGTGGATGTGTCCTTCCTTTTTCTGGTAGCTAGGCAAACTGCAAGAAAGATAAATAGAAGCACCAGAGGTCTTGTTGGACATCTGTTGCATTGCATCCAATTACAGAAAAATATCAGGACACATCCCAGCTCAAACTCACAGTATCTGACAATATGGAAACTGCTAAGTTGTGAGAGGTCACACTGCTTCCAAGATTATGTTTTGGGGTCAGCAATGTAGTAACATAACTAGGGAGATATAGCCACCTGATAGATATATGTCTTCTGCAACCTCATCACATAGGCTGCCGTAATTGCCACACATCGTGGCAAATCCGTTGCCTTATGTCCCCTATCAGCCAACTCACCTGTTGCCTCATCCCATGGGGGGGGGGCATTGGTCGCCTGGCTTCCCCTCCTCCCTCTATTGACTTCTATTCAACATGTCACTGTGGCAGGGGCAAGCGCTGGTTTGCCTATACCAGGGGTGCTCACAATTTTTCAGCATGCGAACTACTTATAAAAGAACCAAGTCAAAATGATCTACCTACCCACTACAAAAATGAGAAACATATAACACAATATCTGCTTTGAACTGGGTTTTCAGAGTCCACAATGCCATATAATCTGATTCAAAACAGATAACATGGGATTTTATTCAACTGTGTGGAAAGGACCTCAGATAACCCAGGGCCGGCAGCACTTGGGCGGCGTTGGGAGCCTGCGGGGTGGGACTGAGCCTTCCTCCTGCCCTGCCTGCGATCTACCAGGATGCCCTACATGATCTACCAGTAGATCGCGATCTACCTAATGAGCACCCCTGGCCTATACTTTTGTGACAGAGCCCCACTGGAAGTTGCTCTACATCTTCGGATGGGAGCTGGTGGGCTCCATCATAAAAGCATAGGCAAACCAGTGCCAAAAAGTACCTTATGTGATGAGGTCTCATATCAGCCAGTTTGTGGCAGGAACTGAGTTTTAGCCAGAGCTCCTTCCCTAAACACAGGCTGATAATGATTGGTGGAGACAAAACTGAACTGAACTGAGACTAATTCCTAATGGTGACCACTTGACTGTTGCTATGTTCTAAGAAAAATGTCACAAAGGGGAATAATAGCAAATGCTAGCAAAGAGATAAAAGGGAAGTGGTGCATTGGCTAAAATGGTGGCGCAATGTGTTAAATTCTTGTGCCAGCATGACTGCTGAGCAAAAAGTCAGCAGTTTGAAACCTGGGAGCAGGATGAGCTCCTGTCTGTCAGCTCTAGCTTCCCATGTGGGGACATAAGAGAAGCCTCCGACAGGATGGTAAAACATCCAGACGTCCCCTGGGCAACGTCCTTGCAGATGGCCTATTTTCTCACACCAGAAACTACTTCAAGTCACTCCTGACACTAAAAAAAAGTCATGGAACAAAGAGATAAATAACAAAATACTTTAATACTTTAAGTGGTCCAAGCTACGGTCATCTCGAGGCTAGACTACTGTAATGCTCTTTACATTGGCCCTCCTTTGTCGGTGATCTGGAAACTTCAGCTGGTGCAGAACGCTGCAGCTCTGCTGCTCACGGAGGTCCCGACGAGCTGCCACATCACGCCGATCTTGCACGAACTGCACTGGCTCCCTGTAGAATGCCGGATTACCTTTAAAGTGTTAGTTTTGACTTTCAAGGCCTTAAATGGTCTGGGGCCAGTGTACTTAAGGGACCCCTTTATCCCATATTGTCCCACCAGATCCTTACTCTTTGAGGAGCAAAATCTCCTGGCTGTTCCAAGTTCCAAGGTATATCATTTGACCGCAACACAGAGAAGGGCACTCTCAATCATAGCTCCAGTCCTCTGGAATGCGCTGCCCTCCGATATCTGTGCCCTTCAGAGCCTCCTAGCATTCCGGAAAGCTTGCAAGACCCTGTTGTTTCGGCAGGCTTTCGGGCCCTGAATAGTTGCTGGTCTCTTCTCCTGTTATAAACGCTATCTTGCTGTTGTTTTTTTATTAAGATGATACTTTTAATGCTGATGTTTTAATTGTGATGTTTTAATTGCTTTGTTGCAATTGGTGTGTGAGCCGCCCCGAGCCACTGGGAGTGGCGGCAAACAAATTTGAATAAATAAATAAATCAAATAAAATACAGTGAACCCTGGATAGCTGTAGAGGATTGATGCCACAATCCCCCATTGATACTAAAAACTCTATTAGGCTTACAGAGAGACTATAAATGTGAGGTAAGGCTTATAAGTCCATATTAAAAATGGTGCAAGGCAGCCGTGGAGGCAGAGGCTAAACCTGCAAGCCAATTGTGAAGGAACCACAGCATCCTGAAGTAGACAGGTGGCATCCTGTCCACCATGGATTCAAATGGACAGTACTGTGTACATTTAAATACACAATGGGTTAAATCTATTCTTTATAGCCTTATTTATTTATTTTATTTACAGTATTTCTACCCCGCCCTTCTCTCTCACACACACACACCCCGGGGGGACGGGGGATGACGACTCAGGGCAGTTAACAAGGCAGCAATTCGATGCCACAATATACAATATAACCATAAAACATACAGAATTAAAACAGTTAAAAACAGACAACTAATCGACATTCACTTAAGTTAAAAACATAGTGATAAAGCAGATAAAGCCGATAATGGACGTTTAACATTCTGTGGGAGGGTTCTCTCATATCCCCGCATGAAAAGCTAGAGCTGACAAATAAAGCAGGTTCACTGCATTTTCCAAGCAGTCCCTTCCAGAGAGGGCACGTGTAAGAATGTAGGCACCTGAATGGATCATATTAAGGTTCATGCAATCACGCAATCCATTCTCGTTTTCCCCAACTAAATGGATATGGAAAACTCAAAAACAGAAGACGAATGTAGCAATCTTATACAGAGTCATACAGCAGTCCACAGGAGGTCATGTTCAAGAAAACTGTAACTAGGCAGTTCAGGAGTATACATATCAGCTAACTATTTTAGAAATGCAGTGAATCCGTGTGGCATATGTCATGTTTTATAGCATATTTGCAATAAGGATGCGATGCAGCTGTTTTCTTGTTTCCACAGTGATCAGATTTGTGATTCACCACTAACAAGATATGGAACATAAGGCAAACAGCTTGGAATACGAAATCGAAGGCAGGTGACTGGCTGTCAGGTTAAAATACCGGTTTACACATGGCAGATTGTGGCATCATTTGCACCGTTACTTTTCCAGGTAATAAGCTCATTTTGAACCTGAGATTTATAGAGTAGCAAGCTGTCTGTTGCCTAGATAAGAAGCAATTCACCCAGGCATATTGCGTTCAGCACTACACAACACGATGCAGAAATTCTTAAGTGTCCAACAAGTAGATGAAATTCTTCTTGAAGCCTATATCAACTTTTTCTTTTATACTGATATATCACTCTTAAAAAAAGGTTTCTCACAGGACTATGCAGCTGTCAGCAAAACCTTCCTCTCATATCCTAGCCTTAAAATCAATCCTTTCCCATTAATTTATGAATCAGGATAAACGGAGCAAGATTGAACACCTTGAGCTGTTTTTCAGAGGTTCTCTAGTTAAGGGTGTTTTCCAAAGTAAAAGTATATAAAAAAGAAGCAACTTGAAGACTGCCTACAAATATTTACTAAACAGAAATCCTAAGACATCCATAATGCCTGAATCTGCAAATGTCCTCACTTTGTTACTTGCCATGACTAGTCTTTGACCAGTTCTTTCATTTTTTTTTAGTTGGACAATATGCATCCTTTTCCCTTTAAAAACTGTCCATAGATTTCTATTAGGGCTGTTTCCGGATTTCGGATACTTCTGAATTTCAGAAGTTTTTTTTGCCTACTTCCGACTTTTGAAGCGACTTCCAATCACTGCCTCCCAAACAGGGAGTGGTGTTGCATTTCCGAATTTGTTTGGAATTCTGAATTCTGAGTGTGGGATGTCTGAATTTTCTTGTTGATTGCTCATTGGCTGATGGCTAAGAGCTGACTCTCCCTTCTGCTGATTTTTGGGCCATTTTTGAAGGGGGACGCCATTTTTGAACACTTCCGAATTTCGGAAATACTTTCAAATCAATTCTGATTATTTTTTTTAAAAAAATTCGGAAGTCAATCACATCCAATTTTTGAATGAAATCGACATCTGATTCTGAAATTGAAGCATGTTTTTGCCTTTGGAAACAGCCCTAATTTCTATGCATGTTTAAAGCATTTCTATTATCTAGTGCAGTGTTTCCCAACCAGTGTGCCGTGGCATACTAGTGTGCCGTGAGCGATCATCAGGTGTGCCGTGGGAAATTGGAACCTCCAATATCCTTTCTTCCCCCTCCTGCCGAACTTTTTTTCTTCTCCACAGGTAGCCTTGCTCTGCTTGCTTTTGCCTCGCTTTGCTCATGGGCACTACTGCACAGACCCTCTAC
>JARBWK010000007.1:39289155-39344610 GCA_030556195.1 Anolis apletophallus | reverse complement strand
CCCCTTCCTCCATATCCTCATCAACTGCAGCTGGCCCTAATGCAAGTGGGGACCCCAGTGCTTCCCTGCCCCCCAGGCACGAAAGGGAACTGGTTGCTACAATATTATTGAGCAATGACAGTTAAAGTAGTTTCAAACTTCATTAATTCTACAGTGTAGATCAGGCTGGGCAAACTTGGGCCCTCCAAGTGTTTTGGACTTTAACTCCCACAATTCCTAATAGCTGGTAGGCTGTTAGTAATTGTGGGAGTTGGAGTCCAAAGCAGCTGGAGGGCCCAAGTTTGCCCATACCTGGTGGAGACACACTCTAAGTATATAAAGCCACTTTGATTTCACCTAAGACCTCACTTCAAGAAAAAGAAGGGATCCTAGACGCAATAGAATATTACGACATAAACTCACAAAAGGAGGTTGGATTCCTATTCCTCGATGCCAAAAAGCCGTTTGACAACGCGAACTGGGACTTTATACTACAGGTTATACATGAAAGAGATATGAGGTTTCAGTTTCTGAATGCGATGAAAGCGATTTATTCCGAACAAACAGCGAAGGCTATAATTAATGGGAGATCGACGGGCAATATATTAATTCAAAAAGGGACGAGGCAGGGGTGCCCTATCTCGCCCCTGCTATTTATTTTGATGTTAGAACCTCTTCTCCAAGATATAAGATCGGACAGCACATTGAAAGGTCTGAGGATACAGGGTGAGGATTACAAACTTAAGGCCTTTGCCGATGACATTGTGTTTATAATCGAAAATCCAGCAGAATCATTGCATTGCTGGATAAAAAAGATAAAAGAATTTGGGAGTGTGGCGGGCCTAAAAATTAATTACGGGAAAACGAAGATTCTGACAAAAAATATGAAGAGAGTGAAGATGGATAGACTGCAAGAATCAACGAAAATACAAGTTACGAACAAAGTGTGCTAATTAGGAATTAACATCACAGCTAAAAATAACCAGCTACTGAAAATAATTATGAAACAACATGGAAAGCAATAAGGAAAAAAAAATAGAAAGCTGGAAATATCTAAATTTGAGTTTATTAGCCAAAATAGCTGCGGGCAAGATGGATATACTACCCAGGATGTTGTTCCTATTTCAATCAATCCCTATCCTTAGAACCAACTATAGTTTTAATGCCTGGAGAAAGGACATTATTAAGTTTATTTGGGATGGCAAAAAGCCAAGATTGAAATTCAAGAATCTCACTGATAGGAAAGAGAGAGGGGGCCTGTCCCTACCTAATCTGCAATTGTACTATGATGCAGCGGCATTGAGTTGGGTTCAAGACTGGGCAACACTATCTAAAAGAAAACTCTTAAATTTAGAGGGACACGGACTGAGAAGAGGGTGGCACGCCTATTTATGGCATGACAAAGTAAGAATAGAAAAGAACTTTACCAGCCATTATATTAGAGCAGGGCTGTCCAACTGGCGGCCCTGGGGCCACATCCAGCCCCCAGCCTGTTGGACACGGCCCCTGCTATGCCCCCAGCCGCCATTTATAAATTTTAAAAATTCTATTTTTTTAAAAAAATGGCGGCCGGGGAGGGAGAGGCGGGCAGTGAGGAGGAAGAGAGCTAGCTCCTCCTCCCTGCACCGCCCCCTCCGTCCCTCTCTCCCGGGCAGCGCGTCACAGGCCTGGCGTGACGCGCTGCCCTTGGCGCCGCCTACTCCTCCTTCGGCGGCCCCTTCCTAGGGAGGGGAGCCGCCAAAGGAGGAGTAGGCGGCGCCAAGGGCAGCGCATCACGCCAGGCCTGGCGTGATGCGCTGCCCTTGGCGCCGCCTTCTGCTCTCCCTCCTCTTTCCCTGGTGCCCTCTTTCCCTGGTGCCCTCCTCTTTCCCCGCGGTGCCCGGGAAAGAGGAGGAGGAGAGAGAATGACAGCTTTAGGAGGGGGTGGGGCCTGGACTGAGGGCGGGGCCCGGGGGCGGGGCCTGGGCCCGGGGGCGGGGCGAGCGGCCCCCGAGTTCATCAGTGACCTCTATTCCGGCCCTGGGCCCGGTAGAAGTTGGACAGCCCTGTATTAGAGCATCATTAATCCGAGTATGGAGGAGATATAAAAGCAAATTATATCAAAAGACGCCTCTATGGATTTCTCCTATGGAAGCGCAACACAGAAGAGAAATTCCAAGCTCAGAGTGGTATACTTATGAATCACTTCTAGAAAGGCAAGGGAATGACTGGACACTAAAATCACTGGATGACTTAAGAAAGTCAGGTAAGGACTTATCTTGGTTCCACTATGCTCAGTTAAAAGATTGCTTTAAGGAAGATCGCAAAAAGGATTTTAACCAACAAGAAGGATTTTAACCAACAAGAAACAATATGGGAAGTGGTTATGAAGAGAAGCAAAAGGCAAATTAGGTTATTATACAACAAATTGTTAGAGTGGGACACAGAGGCAGATCTTATAAAAGACAATATGATAAGGTGGGCACAAGATCTGGGCCATACCATATTATTAAGAGACTGGGAAACATTATGGAGGAAGAATATGAGATACTCCGGAACAACTACAGTAACTGAAAACTGGTTTAAGAGTTTTTATCACTGGTACTTGACCCCTCAAAAATTAGCAAAATTCTACCAAAATTTAAGTAGTAAGTGCTGGAAGTGCAGAGCACAGACAGGAACTTACATGCATAGCTGGTGGACATGTCATAAGATCAACAAATTCTTGAAGAGAATTCACTTGCATGCCCAAAAGATATTAGAGATTAATATTGAATTCAAACCAGAAGTCTTCCTATTAAGTTTAACTAATGGGAAAATGGAGACAAACAAGGACAAAATACTATACTATATATCTGCGGCGGCCAGGATGGTTCTGGCAAGGAACTGGAAAAAGGAGAATCTACCAGATCTTACGGACTGGGCGATTAAACTTAACGAACTTATGGATCTGGATACATTAAAAAGTATAGTAAATGATCAAAAGCTAATAAACAGAATAAATTGGCAGCCGGTTCGGGCCTACCTGAAAGAAACAAAGATCCAATAATATCATAATCCTCCTATTTCGAAAGAATGAAGACCTCTGACATGTAATTAGACGAAAGAATTAATTTCGTAAGCGAGCAATTTCCCTGCGGACCTGACTGGAAGAACAACTGTTATAACTATCTTTATTCTTTTTCTCTCTATCCCATCACTCCCTTATTCTCTTCCCATCCCTTTCCCTCCCCCCACTACCCCATCTTCTCTCCCCTGCCTCTATTTTTTCTTTTCTACTCTTTTGCTTTTATTACTTTATGTTAAAAAAACAAAACCACAATAAAAAAACTATTTAAATCAAAAAAGAAAAAGAAAAAGAAGGGATGTAAATTAAGTAAGTAAATAAACAGAAACAAATTATACCAACTTTCCCCCTCTCCATTAGTCTATGAGAATCTACAAAATCCCTTTGCATCCATTTATCACTGGTAAACATTGCCATAAGCATGATATGATAAGATAGCTCTCTAAGCAACATGATTTCCAAGTGAATACATGGGTGAAGTATTTTAGGGGTGAAGCAAAGGGTGGTAAGGAGATGTTTAACACTTTCCCCAAAAATCACTTCCTTAGGTGCATCTGTACCAGTGGTTGTCAACCTTTTGGTCCCCAGGTGTTTTGGCCTACAACTTCCAGAAACCCCAGCCAGTTTAACCAGCAGTTAGGATTTCTGGGAATTGAAGGCCAAAACATCTGGGGACCCACACGTTGAGAACCACTGGTCAATACAGTCAATATAATGCAGTTTGAAGCTGGCTCAAGAGTGGGGTGTGCATAAAATGCACCCTCCAGATAAAGTCAAAAACAGTACAATAAACAAACCAAACAAGAAAATATTTAATAAGGTAGATCATTCAGAGTACATTCCATGCAGGGCTCAAATCCAATATCAGAAATGCAGAGCAGTTGTCAGAACACCTCTTGCACTGAAGCACTTTCCACCCCTTTATTCTCATTACCTGTGCCATGCCACGATCCAGTGCTGATCTCAAATGGGCTTGGATATGTGCCTCAACATATCTCAGTGGACTGGTTACCATCATCCCCCATCCTAGCCTCAAATACATTTTAGAAGTGTTTGTGTACGGCAAAACAGGTTTGTTTTAAATCCAGTTCCAAATTAGATTATAGGCTCCATGTAGAGCCTATTGTTTCTCTTTCTCTCAGACAATTTCTTCTAAATATAAATCTATGTTGCTGATGCTCCTATTGGGGAACGTGATCTAAGGGAAAGAGGCCAGGTAGAAGTATAGCAAGGGCTGTCTGATAATTGAATTATAAATAGGGCTACAAAGCCAGGGTTGCTAGTTTTTTTTTAAAAAAGCAGTGATATAGGCCAACCCTCTCTTTGCCAAGACTGGCTGGTACATATGAAGGTGGTGTATGTAAAATCTCTCCCAAGTCTCATGGAATTCCAGCTTCCCAGTGTGGAAGTATGCACGCCCAGTGTGGAACACATCTCACCACACTAAAGCAGTGAATGTAGCTCTTAATGAGACATGCCACATCATCACAGGGTGTCTGCACCCTACACCACTGGAGAAGTTACACTGTTTAGCCGGTATTGCACCGCCTGACATCCGCCGGGAAGTAGTAACCAACAGTGAAAGGACCAAGGCAGTGACATCTCTGGCCTATCCCCTGTTTGGATATCAACCAGCACGCCAATGACTTAAATCAAGAAATAGTTTTCTAAGATCTACAGAGACATTTGCTGGAATACTTCAGCATGCGAGAGTCCAAAAGTGGCAGGCTAAAACCCAGCACCTCAATCAATGGCTGATACCAAATGAGAGATTCCCTCCTGGGCACACAGAAAATGGGGCAACTTGTAAGGCACTGAACAGACTGCGCTCTGGCACCATGAGATGCAGAGCCAACCTTAAGAAATGGGGCCACAAAGTGGAATCCACAACATGTGAGTGCAGAGAAGAGCAAACCACAGACCACCTACTACAATGCAACCTGAGCCCTGCCACCTTCTTAGAGCAACACTAGAGGCATTCTAAGTGGCCAGCTACTGGTCAAAGGACATTCAATAGAATACCAAGTCTGCAAACTTTGTGTTCTGTTTGTTTGTTTTGTTTGTTTTTAATGCAATACAACTGTTTGGTTCGCTCCTGACATGATAAATAAATATCTTCCCATATATATTAGAGGGTTTGCAGGAGCCTGGAACACTCATGTGACTTCATGTGGACATTATGTAGACCTGCCCCACATGCAATTTGCCTCAGCTTGAAGTGTTGTTTTGTTTATAGCTAGGAACACAGTTAAAGGATCCATACACTGTGAGCATATGCTAAACCAGATTGGCCAGGACAGAGAAACAAACTCATCAAGTAAAAGAAAACCCATAGAAGTTTAATATGATTCAGTCAAAAAGGATGCAAGTACAAACAATGTGCTTCAAAAGATTCATGACATCTTATATAGTTCTGACAGTATTCAGACTTCCTGCTCCTTCCCTTGCTTGGCTGAAAAAGAGGGCAGTATTTGCACTAGGATTGCCCACATGTCCCCTTGACATCACAGCCTGCAGGAGGAAATGTCTAGGGCAGGAAGATTGACAGCTAGTAGCTGGTTAGTTCAAAAGACTAATCCATTGCAGAGATGCCCTCTAGGAGTGCACAGTCCATGAGAAAACAATGGTGTAGGTATGCAGATGAGTTTCTCATTAACTCAAGTGTCTGGTTCCATGTAGAGCTCAAAAGACCACCAAGGAAGGACTTGACTGCCATCATAGAAGATTAATGAATGAGCTAAGGAGATACTAAGCTACCTCTCTGTGGGAATGGCAGACTCTCAGCCTCAGGTTAAATGGACGAATATCCTGAGTTTATTTAGTTGGTAAAGAGAATAATCTATATATATCTATATCTATATACTAGGGGTGAGCAAAACACCCAAACTTTCTTTGTTTCTAACAAGAAATTGCAATTTTTTTGTTATTGTTTCATTTCATTATTCTACCCAATGCACTAATGGAGAAAATTCTTGGGCTCGATTCTCCCTCATTGTAGGGCTATCGGGATAAAACATGCTACAATTGTAGCACACATTTACAGCTGTAGAGTATAAAGTTTATTGCTTTTGGCCAACGCCATTGCAAGTCCAAAATGATAAAATAGTAGCCTACACACATAAAACAATACATGTGAAGTTTACATAGGGCCGATAAACAATAAAAAATAGTTGCAAGTTACTTATATGGCATAGGTACAGTATGGTTTGCATTTAGGCTCTCTTAAACCAGATTATCTCCTTTACAGCTGTAAGCTTCCCATATTTCAGAACATTTCACGCATGCACTGATTTTTGAGAAGTTTTTAAAGGTTTTACAAAAACATTTTTTTATAAATTAAAAAAACAACTACAAAAGCTATCCCTACAATTTCTTTACAATGATACCACATTACCTCCAAATGTCGCACATCTACTGCTTTTTTGGGAGTTTTAAAAAACGTTTTGCCCAATTTTTATCCCTTCCAAAAAAACCAGAAAATAAAGCAAGCACTGCACTTTGTAGAATAGGATTATAATTTTGAACCAATAACAGATTTGTTATATGGGAAAAGAAAGCAACAGAACAGATCGTTGCAGTTGTTACTTGGTAGTACTACATTTGCCCCAAAATATGGCAAAGGAAAGGTACAGGTTGATGGTAGACTAGAATTAAAATAGACTAGAAAATAAAGAAAGCAGTTTGTAGAATTCATAAATTTTAAATTAAAGAATTCCAAAAGGAAAAACAAACAACAAAATGAATCCTAAACGGACCCCCCCCCCCCCAACTACACACAATGATCTTACATGGATCCTAAGCTGGGGTCGCCGTAAACTGTAGTCTGGCTGCTGTTAAAATGATCCTAAAAGGAACTGCTACGCAAATTAAAAGCTATTGCATGGCACCTGCAAAATATATTGAGAACAGATAAATTTAGCTCCTGCACTTTCGTCGATCTCCCTCTTAGCTCACACAATGGCTCCTGCATTGAAAGGGAGGGGATCCACCTACTCTCCTCCCCTCCCCTCTCCCACAGCCTTGATACACTGAGGAGAACACGTGACATAACATGTTTGGCTACACTTCCCAGGAGACTTTGCTTAGGCTTAAAAACAAGCTGACACAAGGAGACTTATGAAAATTAACAAAAATATTTACAAAAACTTTGTAAATGGGTGTTTTTATTTGTTTGCATGGGGGTAGTTCTGGTTTTGTAAATTGGGTCGTTAGCACTGTTGTACTGAAACACAACTTACAGCCCATGGCTGGTTTTATTTGCACAGCCCTAATACATACACATGATGCTTCTGATAGTAATCTAGCTTGAGAAATAGCTGGAGGGATCCTGGTCACAGTCCCCTTCCTCAAGAGATAATGCAAATAAGGGGCATGAAGTGGTGGCTGCCTTCAAGTTACAGAAGGAGTTTATACACTTAATATAATGAATGGGCACAATACACAGTAAAGATACAAGTTTTACAAAATCATCAGATTGATACAATTTATTAAATGGTTTAGAACTAATAGAGTTTGTAAGGTACAGTTGCTGCTGGGTGAGTTTTGAAGCCTCATGCTTCAGAATTTTGCAACTTTGGAAATGGTTTTTAATAATCGTAAAAAGAAATAAATCATATATTTGCTTGTAGTCTTTTGCTGAACTATAAATATTTCAAAGGGAGGGGTAGTGTGGCTCCATAACAGTAGGGTTGAGAATACAAAGAATGGAGACCAGCTGTGCTAACAACAAATAAACCTATGCAGAATCTGGTTTGTAATTTTAAGCATTTTGCCATGTCAATTTTCTGGGGCTTGGGTTATTGTGTGTGGTGCTTGTCTGTTCCTTCTGTTCCCCTTACATCAAATGATACAAAATATGAACATGTTCTTCATAAAGAAGAAAAACAGATAATAATAATAATATCCTTTATTTATATCCCGCACTTTTCACCCTGAAGGGGACTCAGTGTGGATCACAGAACACGCACAGCAGACAATCCCTGCCTTTTTTTGACATACTGTTGCACCCCAAAGACCTGGAGGACCCCTCAGTAATGCGCTTGACACTGGCCATGTTTAAATGCTTTATTTAGAAGAAATGGATAGAGCAAAGAGGCTAGGATTATAATCTAAAGATGTTGTAAAGCATCAATAGATAGCAGCAATTGTCCAAAGAAGCATGATACAAGATTATAGTCCTTTGGCAAACAGGAACAAAGCAAGAGAATCTTCTTGCCCCCAATCAGGCTAAAACCAGGGAAGGTAAATACTTGACCCAAGGCTTGGCAAACAAAGTTCTAGGCAGGCCCAATGGCCAGGCAAGGCTCCGTGAAGACTTGGCTTGGAATTCTGAACAATGGCGAAAGATGGTTCTATCTCTGAGACCTGGCTTAAGTAGGTCTCAGACGCTTTGAAGTTACGACGCCTCCAAGGCATCGGACCAGGTTCTCATAACAGTTCTTCAGCTGGGCATCTTCAGGCCTTTCACATGGGAATGGCATGTGCTCCCAATTAGCAGGAGCACCTGGGCAAAAAGGAGTCGACCCATCTCCGCTTATCGGGCCGAGAGGGAGCCGAGCTCCACTTGGCCTTGAATGATGAATGAACTGGGAGTCTTTGCAAAAGCTGCCTGGCCGCGGCTTGTCTTTTGGCCTAGCAGGCCTGACTGGAATAACATGGCTTCAGTCTGGTTTGACCAAGGAAACAGGTTGGGGACCATGCTGGGGTGTGACACATACAAGACATACACAACATAACAGGAAGATCTTCTGGACTGAGCATTGTTCTTTCTTTGCTTCCAACCGGGCGATGTTGCTATATTCGTCACTGGGTGCTGCTGCTCCATTTCATCACAGTGGGGGGCGGGGGTGCTGATGTTCCATTCTCCTGCTACCTCCTCCTCCTTTTTGATGAAGAGCCTGCCAGCCAGCCGAATCCACTTCCGGTATTCATCTTCAATATTTATTGAAGTTGAAAAGCCCTTAAGATACCCCCCGCTTATGCAGTACCTAATTTTTCTACTTGCAGCAAGCTGCTTTTGACTGCTTAGGTCAACAGGGGCAGAGGTTACAGCTGACTTACCCAGGTCAGCCCGGGGTTCGAACTTGCCACATTTGGATGTTATAGCTTACAGCTTGCAGCTATACAGTTGGGGCTCAAAAGCCCTCCCAGACCTCTAGATCTTGGTAATTTGCGTTCATTTCCTACATTCCTGTCAGCTAATAGTAAACTAGTGTTGTTGTTGTGTGCTTTCAAGTCATTTCTGAGTTATGACAACCATATGGGGGTTTCTGAGGCTAAAGTTATGTGACTTGTTAAAGGTGGCTGACTGGGGATATGAATCCTGTTCTGCGGAATCATAGTCCAGTACTCAAACTATGACACAATACTGACTTCATTATTTATTTATTTATTTATTTCATATTAACTTTATTTATTCCCCACACCCATCTCCCCAAGGGTACTCGGGGCGGCTTACATGAGGCCAAGCCCAATAACACATAATAAGAAAACAATAGCAATTATAAAAAACAATACAATAAATAAAACTCAAACACAAGCAATAACAGACAATTTAAAACCATTTCGGGCAGGCCAAATGTGAATGTTAAAAACTTTAAAATAAATAAACACTGGGTGCAGACATAGGTAGTTTGCATATAGTCGGAAGGCTTCAAGGATACTATGGGGCAGGCATACAACAGGTAATTAAAGTGCTTCTAAAGACTTTGCAAAGAATGAACACGGCAGGGCATCATTTACTTCATTCAAGGAAGGCACATTGGAACAGCCACGTCTTAAGGCTCCTTCTAAAGACTGCCAGAGTGGGGGCTTGTCTGATATCCTTGGGGAATGCATTCCAGAGTCAGGGCGCCACTAGAGAAGGCCCTCTCCCTCGTCCCCACCAACCTTGCCTGCGAGGCCAGTGGGAGCGAGAGTAAGGCCTCTCCAGATGATCGGAGAGATTGCCTGGGTTCATAAACAGAGATGCGGTCACATAGGTAGGTGTGTCCCAAACCGTTCAGGGCTTTGTAGGTAAGAACCTGCACCTTGAATTGGGACCGGAAGATGAATGGCAGCCAATGGAGCTCCTTCAACATTATATATACAGTAAATACTACAATTGAACACGTTGCTTCATTTCCTCTTGACACCACCCCCTTTTTATCCACATGCAATGAAACTAAGGAAATGAACTTTTCTGGGTTTTTCCTGCTATTATGCGTATTGCCCTGAATAAGAAAATCTAAGCATTTTTGGAGTTGTTACTGCAAACATTTTGATATTGGTCTTAGGCTACATTGCCCTATATCCCAGGATCTGATCCGGATTATCTGCTTTGATCTGGGATTAGATCCTGGGATATAGTGCTGTGAAGATCCAGCCTTAGAAAAAAAAGTTCAGTACTCACTCCAAAATTGTAACTATTAGGTTAATATTTTTGTTTTGAACATCTTGTAACAGATATATAGTTTATCATGTTGATTCTGCCTTCTAAATTGAAAACATTGTGGAAAATAGGAGAAGAAAATAAAAGGATGTTACATTTTCATCATAAATTCTTCATATGCTTATTTATATGAATGGCTGTAAAGTTGGCTGTTTTCAATCAGTTCTGAAATTTTACATGCATATTACAGCTCGACAAAATGAATTAGTTGACTTGAGCAGGTCTGCAGAACAAACCTCCAAGCCAAATTGTCTAGTCAACATTGAATTAAATGTCACTTTGTGGTTGGGACCTTTTAACCCCCAACAATAGAACTTTGCTCTTACTATTGATCTAAAAGTTCTTACTTGCAATACACACATCATCACTCTCTGGTCAATGTAGGCCAATAAAACCAAACACTCAGCACTTCAGGAGCATAAGTATGAAGAAAAAATAGGTTATGGGAAAAAAAGATTGACATCTTGCATTCACTCTGATCAGATTTCTAAACTGAAGCAAACATTAAGACATTTCAGATTATTTTGAATCAGCTAGCAAGACTGAACACTGGTTTTTGTTACCACTTAATCTTGATTGAGCTAATGTTGAGGCTTGCAACATTTTTGAAGAACTCTTGCAGGTGTCTACATATTGAGTCACTAGCTCTGCTTTTATCAAACGAGTATGACTTTGGAAAATACAAATGACAATCTGGGTCCAGCATGGACATGAAAGTGTGGAGGTTATTTTCAAATACAGCAATTATCCAATACAATTGTTAGGGTGAACTAAAATTAACTCATCCTACCAATGGAATAGTCTTTTTCAGATGAGTAGAGCAAAACCAGTACATCTTTTAGTTCACAGCATGTCCTCAAGATCTGTTCTGGAGTGATAGGAGACTTCCTCAAATGGTTTTGAGGGGGAAAACAGGGTTGTGGGGAAAAAGTGAAGGAAAGGAGAAGAAGGGAAAATCTTGTTGCACTAGAGCAGTGGTTCCCAAACTTTTTTGGCCTACCGCCCTCTTTCCAGTAAAAAAATTACTCAGCGCCCCCTAGAAATTTTTTTTTAATTTTTAATAGCAATTAAACAGAAAGATATATGTATTAATATGTCTACCTTTTTTGTAAAATATAATAAATAAAGTTGTAAATTAGAAGCATTGAAGTTTGAAATTATGAAACTATTTATTGAACTTAGAATAGAAAAGTAATACAAAAAAGTTAAAACATTCGAAATCATCTTAATGAGAAGGATGAACCTGGTATGCTGCTACCAATCTAGTAATCCTCAGCTCTATTTTCATCAGCAGTAATCTCAAATCATTGCGATTGACTATTTTGCAATCGATTTCTTTTTTTGTTAATAAATTGGTTACCGCACTGAATCCACGTTCCACTAAATATATTGAAGGACCTTATTATTATTGTTATAAGACTCAACCAGTTGGAAGGGAAACCCAAAGGTATTATTATTATCCCTTGCTTGGCAAGAGGAGGAGGAGGAGGGAGCAGGAGGAGGGAAGAAGAGAGAGAGCGAAAGAGACACACACACACAGATGGATGGTAGCCTGTCACCTGGCTCACGCCATTGCCCCCACCGCCCCCTTACAGGGTTTGAGTGCCCCCCAAATTCTCCTGGTCCTTCCAGCGCCCTCCTAGATCACCCCACTGCCCACCAGGGGGTGGTACCGCCCACTTTGGGAACCACTGCACTAGAGAAAGTTTATTTTACTAACACTGGGTTTCACATACTGCTTTAAATAAGCTATAGAGTCTATATTTCTACATTGCAATAATAGTATTGTAATATGTTGAAAAGGAATCCATATGGGCACCACACAGTTGTAATTCTAGCATTCTGGCAAATAAAGTTCCTTTTTTCTCCCAAGGAGATGAGGTCACATTGTGCGAGAAGCTTTTCCACCCCTTTGCTTTGCATCTAGAATGATAATAATTCAATTCAATTTTCAAGCATTTCCAGAAGTGCAGACAGAACTGTGGTAAAGATACAGCAGATACATATATTGCATGCAGTAGGTCACAGTTAAGATTTATTTAATTTAATATTAGAAACATTCTCAAGGTTGTATAAAAAATATCCTAAATTATGTGTTATTTAGTTTTCTTTTCAGGATGTTTCTTTGTAATTAGATTTATAACCAAACACATTTTACGAAAACTTTGATCATACTTCCCACCTACCCCACTACTGATGTGGTCTTCTAGTGGACAGGCCCTTGCTTTCTACTTGCTGAGTGACTTATGCATTAGCTTTATTTCAAAAACTAGTCAGCTCATAAGATGAATCTCATAATCTTGCAGTTCTCAAGACATAACGGATACCAACTTGGTTCTAGCGCTATTGTACATTTAGTATTCCAGCTAAAAATCATTACTAGCTAATTTATCTTTTCTTCCCTTGTGAGACAAATCCCACCATCTTGGGACATGCTTAGGTGATAATTGCTGCAATCTATTTTATTTCTGAAAGCATTGAAAATGTTTGGTAGGCACACAATATTATCTTTGACTTAGGGGAAGGTAAGCATAAAATTGTCAGTTTTTACAAAAATGTTGTAAAGTTACGCAGCAGCCAATTACATTTGGAAAAAAAACACCACAGTCCACTAGATCTGTATCTACACTCCTTAACAAAATAGCTGCATGCATAGAAAACAATCCTTGGTCAGAAGTCCTGTATTAGTAGGAGGCATGTGACCCAGTACAAGGGAGACAATGAAGACAGTGGATACACACACACACACACACACACACACACACACATGCACACACAGAGGGGGGGCTGGAGAGGCTCACCCCCCCAATTCTCAGGGTGGTCCACGAGAAGGCCTTACTGGTACATTATTAAAACTGCTATGTGTATTCATATCATGATCTGATCTCTATGCTCAATATATCCCATATGTATGGGGGTATTGGGATAATGATACAAAAGGTTTGCTAAGGTAGATCCTCTCTCACTCAGACTCAGCCCCCCCATCAAACTCAGCCCCCACCCCAATCAAAATCCTGGCTATGGCCATGAACACACACACACACACACATTACTCTTGAATATTTTGTGCTGTAATGTTTTCAGAATGAATGGCTGAACTGGCATATCTTCAACTTAGGGTGGATATTTATTTCAGAGAAGACAAAAAAATACTTATCTCCCTTTAAAGCTACATGTGATAAGATCTAATCAGTGAAGACTGGGTCATGACATTTTATCAACAACTTTTTACAGACTATAATACCACCAAAGTATTTCTGAAAATGGAGCCAATGGAGCAGACCCCAAAGTAGTTTGGGGCAAGCAAATCTTATATGAGAGAACAGTTTATGTTTCCAGACTGAATAAAAGAAAGAGAAACAGGAAAAAAAATGCAGTCCAAGGCATTCTCAGAATTTTCCTCCAGAACCACAATTCAAAAGCGTCTATCTTCCTTTGCTCAGCCTCTCGCATCCACAGGTTACTGCAGGGAATACCATTGTTTTATCTATGCACATCTGTGTTGCCAGTGTGATGCTTACAGCCTCAAAAAGTATTGAAAATGCTTGGAAAATGGGGGGGGGGGGGGGGGACTAAAGCTCCCTGAATCCCATAAAAGTATGGAATTTTCTAGGAGCTATAGTCCAAAAGAGTACACTTATGTTTGTTATTCTGTTTATGTGATCATGTATTAATGGAGCAGACAAGAGGAGGCCATCGCTTAATGCAGACATTGTTAAAGCTGCAATTTACAATAATCTGGGAGATATCATGCTGGAGAAGTGACTCGGTTTAATGAAAACAAACAGAAGACATTATCCAATTTTAACAGGCAAAACGAGAATCTAATTAAGTAGCAGAAATGACAGGCATAAGTGTTGCAGTGTTATGTCTCTGTGGCCTTTCCATGCTGCCGCAATCCTTGCCAAAAACAATAAAGAAATGTGGCATTTCATTGGCCCGACATTTCCCCAAACCCCAATGAACATGGAATAACTTTTGTATTAGTAGAGCAATTCTTCCCGCTGGCAAATGGGATAAATATACAAATGATAGTGAGGCAACATTTGTCTCTACTCCTATGCTTCTGTCAAGTGCTAATATAATTTGGTTATGTCTGATGTCTGTTCATATTATTATGCAGTGACTGTGCTTGTCTGAAATGCATAGTCTTTATGTCTAGTTGGCATAAACCACTGAGATAATCCACAAAGGTACTGTTCAGAGAACAGTAAATAGCTCTGTTGAGAAATGAATGTGTAAGCAAGGGGACCAGTCCATAATGAGGGTACTTTTGTGTTCCATATTTAAATATAAACAAAAAAGGGAAGCACAGGCACATGTAGCAAGAATATTTGGAATACATATGCCACCCATGCAGAGGTCTGACACAATATTTCTTACATGCATTAATTTCTGTTATAACCTTTGAAAAATATTGAAGCAGGACTCATGTTAAGCACGACTTTGCACACATTATTTTTTAAAGGGTGGGGTGGGGGTCATTTATTTTATGCTGGGATTCATTATACAAGAAAGGCTGCTTTAGTAATGAAGAGTCAAGTCCTACAAAATGCTGTGAAAATTCAAAATGCTCAATCTGTGTTCCACTGAATTGAATTGAGTGTACTTTTCAACATCTGTCAGGGGTAGATGAACCTGTTTCTCTTTCAAATTCATGTTTCATTAAGAACACCTGTATTCCATCCATTCCATTTTTATATTAGTTTACTATTTTTTTAAAAAAAAGTTGCACAAAATTTCAAATCCATTTTCTTGGCAATGTCTCTTGATATGCACTTTCTTTTTTGAAAACACAGATTCATAATATGAGTTGGGGGGCCTCACATCCTGGAATTAAATCTGTCCCCCCTGAAGTTCTAACAAAAACTCACTGGAGTGTTTAAAAGGCTTTCTTCTTCAGAAAGAGTCTTGACTTCTGAAGATTCTTTAGTTGGAGATCTTACGTTGAACCAGGAATCAGACCCAATGACCCATGGGACCCAGGCATGTAGCCGGGGGGATGGGGACGGACGGGGACAGACAGCGATGGGGCGGCTTGAGGGGCTTCAGCCTCCCCCCCCCCCAAATTCTCAGGGTGGTTTGTGAGAAGGCCTTACTGGTACATTATTTAAATTGTTATGTTTATTCAATGATTGGATCACCATGCTCAATATATCCCAAATGCATGGGGGTATTGGGATAACAATACAAAAGATTTGCTAGGGTAGACCCTCTCTCACTCAGACTCAGCCCACCCCCCTTCCCCCGAATCAAAATCCTGGCTATGGGCCTGATGGGACCTATTCCAAATTTATGATTGTGGGATTCTACCGCAGTTCTTCTAATGCTATTATTTCCAACTTGTGGCCACCCTAGGATGAATCTTCCATGGGGTACTTTTGGCAAGATTTTCTCAAAGGAGGTTT
This sequence comes from Anolis apletophallus, assembly GCA_030556195.1. Lineage (NCBI taxonomy): Eukaryota > Metazoa > Chordata > Lepidosauria > Squamata > Anolidae > Anolis > Anolis apletophallus. Next base: position 39,328,748 of record JARBWK010000007.1, on the reverse strand, counting down.
ACCATTGCCTTCCTCTGAAACTGAAAGAGTATGACATGCCCAAGATCACCTCCTGGATTTCTAACTGAACAGAGATTTGATCCCTGGTCTTCTTGAGTGATAGGCCAGCATTGAAACCACTACACTGCCTTCTCTTTGTCCCCTGATACACATTTTCATAAGGGTTTACCCCAACATATAAATGCTGTTGAAATGAATACATATAAATGCTGTTGAAATGAATACTTTGCCCGGTAGCAAACTGACAGCCAGTGGAGCTGGCACAACAGAGGAGTTGTACGCTCTCTGAATGGCGCTCCTGTTATCAACCTGGCTGCTGTCGGTTGGACTACCGTGTTTCCCCGAAAGTAAGACACCCCCGATTGTAAGACGTATCGGGGTGTCTGGGGGGTCGGGCTTATATAAGCCATACCCCGTATATAAGCCGTACCTCGTCCCCCCGCCGAGCCGCGCTGCCGCAATCGAGGTGTGCCAGGCACACCTGCGGCACACCTCCGCGGCACACCTCTTCGCCAGGACTCCAGGCAAGGGAGGGGAAAGGAGCCAGGGCGGGAGGAGGGCGACGCGTCACTGTGACGCTAGCGATCCTCACCACCCCTGGCTCCTTTCCCCCCTCCCTTGCTTGAGGAAAGAAGGGAGAGGGAAAGGAGCCAGGGGCGTGGTGAGGATCGCAGCGTCACTGTGACGCGTTTCGCTCTCCGCCCTGGCTCTCTTCCCCCACCCTTGGAAGGGAGGAGGAAGAGAGCCAAGGGCGGGGAGAAGCGATGACGTGGCGGCGGCGGCGGCGTGGGCGTGGCGACGGGGTACGTCTTGGGTTATATAAGACGTACCCCAAAAGTAAGCCGTAGGGGGACTTTTGGGGGGGAAAAGAAAGTAAGACGCTGTCTTACTTTCGGGGAAACACGGTAGTTGCAGCTTCCGAACAGTCTTCAAAGGCAACCCCACGTAGAGAGCATTGCAGTAATCTATACGGGATGTAACCAGAGCATGGACCACCGTGGCCAAGTCAGACTTCTCAAGGTACTTACTGTACATCAATGCTGGAAGGTTACTGTTGAAATATTGTATTTCTATGAGATCTCAGGCAGTGTAAATAAAAAAAAAAAGATAACCAACCTACAACTATTCCCAATCTAATTGGTAAAATCAGTTCAACATAACATAAGCTCAATAAAAACATCTTTAAAGGCTGCAAAAATTAAAATCACAATGTTCAATGTCAATAAAAGCCATTTCTTGCCTTGGCACTGGGAAGAGGCCAGCATTAGTGCCTATCACATTTTTGAGCTGAGAGTATAGCAGTGAAAGTCATGTCCAACAGGAGCTAAAACTACCCTTGTGGCAAAAGTTGTCAATAGGTTCCTAGCTATTGATCTTTTCTAATATCTTAAGAAAGCATTCAATAAGATGAACATTTCTACCCCAGGATGGTTTCTCCAGTCCCAGACATCACTGCTTTCATATGCCAGGAAAAACAGGATTACTTGTTTTCTGAAAAACAAACAAACAAAGCCTTTGGATATACAACAGCATTGGCTGCCCATATGAAACCAGTAAGGCAGGGGTGTTGAAGTACGACAACAGGGAGATGTTGATGATGGGCATGATCAAACAGATTAAAGTGATCTTTAAAAACTCCCACCTTTGCTTTTTTTAGTACACAGACTTTACATCTCCATTAATTATTTTTTGAGATCTGAGAAACTGGTTGTAGGCATTCATAACAAGGCAAATTATTTGGCAGCACAAAAGAGAAGATCTCAGGTTCCAAAAATGAAAACAAATAAATAACAAAAGAAGGTGGGCTAGGGGAAGAAATATTAGGAGGTGGGTGGCTGTAATTATATGAGCAAAAATATCTGCTGTGCTAATCCAAACTCAAAACATATTTGTTGAAATGCTTCAATGCATATCAGTTATGACAGTATGTGCAGTTTAATTAAAATGTTTTGCTATTTATTAGTTAGGCTTACATCCCATTTTCCTGTAATATACTTGAGGCACCACACATGGCTTTTCTCCTTCTCTCTTTTATCCTCATGATAGGCAATGCTGAGAGAAAGTGACTGGTCATAGGACCTCATCATATGCCGGGGGGGGGGGGGGGAGTGGAAAAAGCAGAGGTGCCCATCTTCTTTTGTTCCCTACCACCAAGATCTTGTGCCTTTCCGTCTTTTCTGATGGTAACAGTCTGTTGCCACCAGATGTTCTTTTTTCTACCTTTCCCCACTTCTATCCATCTTCTGTCATTGGCAGAAAACAGTCTTCCCTCCATTTCCTACACAAAGAAGTCCCACGGGCAACCACCAGAAGCAGCCTTGCATCCTGTGATGGCCTCGATGGGAAACCATTTTGGCAACACAGAGAAATGGAAAGAAGACTCTGTTGAGGTACTAAGATTATTGTTAGGACACAGCTGTATTTTTTCTTTTTGTGTGATAGTCAATCATGTTGCCAGCAAAAAGCACTGGGCCCCCTCCTCCTCATCCAAACCACTATGGCTACATATGGTAGTGAACATTTTTTTTAAAAAGAAACAATATTGAAAAAATAGTTGAAAAATATATTTCTGAATACCAATAAATATTGACAGGAAAAATCCTGGACAGACGAGATCTTTGGAGTTGAAAGCTTACTCATAGCAAAATTAACACATGGTTGTTTTGCATAGACAGCTTTTTCTGTGAAAGAAACAGTGTTTTAAATGCAGAAAATAAATATCTTTACACCAGAAGAAAGTGCCAAATGGTCTTTCCATATGATTGCTTTTGCAGCCACATGGCATGGGATTCCAACATGTTGTACTGCTTGAATACACAAAGTGTATTGCTTTGCATGATAACAATTTGATTTTTCTACTTTGTGTGGTCATGATTACTCTAACTTGTGGCAATTGGAGTGACAGAAATTACTGGCCCTTTATGGCTGTGAGGTTTTTACTCTGAGGCCCAGATTGAAGATGAATTTTCAAGGCCTTAGTACATCAGTTTTAAAGCTCAGTAGCTTTTTTTGGGTGGTGCAATAGAGTTGGGGAAAGAGTTTATCCTACATTTCAAATTTTTCCATTTCTTTCAGCTTTCTAGCTCTGCTCCTTTACTGTTTATTTTTGAACTCTGCACATATATCAAATGCTTGGATTCAGTACCTGACAGCACCAGAACATGGGTCTGAGTACTATGGTACTTTGAAATTCCATCCCGGGAGAGATTAAGAATGCCCCCTCACTGGAATCCTTTAAAAAACAACTGAAAACCTGGTTTTTCCACCAGGCTTTTGGAGATTAGACTCCCCAAATGCCCCTGTTTTCTTGACGAGACCTCTTCCCCTCTAGGTGACCCTTTAGGTGTTGACACTACTCCTGTTATCTCCTCTGGGTTTTTAAACATTTTATATGTGCATGTGGCTCACCCTCTCGTTTCTGTTTACATTCACTTATGTTGTTGTGGTTGTATAGATGTATTTTTATTGTTTATTGCTTTTATTGTGTTTATTGTTTTCTGATGTTTGTGATTTTTTTTTTGTATTTGTTGTTCGGGCACAGCCCCATGTAAGCTGCTCCGAGTCCTTTTTGGGGAGAGGGATGCGGGTTAGAAATAAATTATTATTATTATTATTATTATTATTATTATTATGGGGCTGCTATAATATATGTTGTCTGCCTCAAACTTCGGGGTGCTGGAAACCTGGCAAGCTTCACAGATGTTTTGAGAATATCCAATTTAAGAAAGGATAGGAAAAGGAGAAAAAAGAAAAAAGAAAGGATAGAAAAAGAAATTTCCAATTTTTTAATTAACTTTTTTTATTTTTTTCCTCTCTCTCTTTTTTAAAAAAGGCTATTAGTTCTGATTTTTCTACTTTCCCATCATCTTGATTGTTCCCCCTCTTTCCATGTATAATTTAGTTGGATGTACTTATAAATAAAAATTATTATAATAATAAAAAGAATATCCAATTTAAACTTCTTTGTGCTCATTAAGTGTGTGTGTGTGTGTGTGTGTGTGTATACACACACACACACACACACACTTCATTTTAATAAACATTCCCCTTACATGTCAGTGGTTTTGATCAGGGTACACAGTAGTTAAAGGTGTAAATATGTTTTTTTTAAGCGTGCTCCACCGATAATGTCAATGTGGCCCATTTGTAACCACTGATACAGTAGCATTGACATATGACATTGCACTTCAGTAACAGATGCCACCTCATGTTGAAGGTGTTTTCAGCAATTAGGAAGCCTTGGGCAGCTATCAATGCACCAAGGCATTTTTGTGCCGGAGGAAGAGCAGTAAATGGCACCTCTACACCCACACCAAGTCAAGGGACATACTGCTCAAAACCAACCAAGTCATTTTGACATATAAGACAGGAAATCTTACAAAACCCCTGCTTTCTCCTAACAATGAGAACATAACACTATCAAATTATATAATTAACCATTTCCTGCCCTTTCACAATACTGAAAATCTTCTGCCTGAGTCAATGGCCTTGCTCTGCCTAAAGGGAGGCAATTGGTAAGTTGTGATCCAGACTTCTGAATACAAACTATAAGCAATGAATAGCTGCTTATGAAGACTCACAATGATATATTTTTTACGTTTCTAAATTAGCAATGTATGAATGAACAAATGAATGCATGCATATGAAATCTTTGGGGTCCATTGTATATGATCTATATTTAGGTTAGTTGGCTATGTGTGTGGCCTGCAGGGCATGTTTGGATCAAGCGACTGTAGTTTTTATGTACAGAATTAGACTGCAGGATTAAAAGTGGTTTCTTGTCCAAGGCTGTTTGGGGCAGCATTTGCATTCCAAATTAAATGCCTATCAATGTCTATGGTCTAAAGGAAGTAAGTTGCAGAGGTTGAAGAATTTAGTATAATTATCTTCATCATTCTAATTGATTATAGTTTCAACAAAAGGGAAAGAAGCAGGTTTGTTTGACGAGGCTTCTATTTGATAAAATCATACTGAATGGCATCTAATTATATTTCTGGATTCTAAAATGTCATTGATTGAGTATGTTATTAGGGATTTTTCTCCCCTTTACTGATGTCAGGTTAATCAGCCAGTAATTATGTTGTATCATCCACCTTTCTGAACTAAAAGATTAATTTTATCCAAGTCTCATCTCCCATTTTCTTCATTATTTAATACATAATTGGAAAAAAAGAATGAAAACAAACTGGGGCTTGTAAAGTCAACAGTGAAATGGGAAGAGCGATTTTATACCAGCCCAGGGTATTGCCTGTTTCCAGCTGAATGTCTTGTCTGTGCTTTTTCAGTATGAGACTGACCTTTCCTCCCAAGACTGAACTTCTAATATGATTTGAAGTTGAATTCCTTCATTTTCCCTAGGAAGCATAAGGAGCATGGCCATCAGCCAGTATTTTGCTTTAGCAAAGAAAACTAACTAGGTGGTTCTTTGGATCCTTTGGATATGCATTAAACTCCAATGTCAAGTTGTATTCTTTACTTAATCTCTTTTTTTTTACCTGAGGTCTTAGTTCAATCCTGCCATAAGCATCAATTACACTATGTGACAAAATTTCTGTTCCTGGTTTAAAAGTGTCATTTCATTTTTAAAATGTGCGCTACTTACTTTAAAAGTAGTTGTTCTACTCCACAAACTTTGTTTTTGTGGCTGCCACAAACTATTCATTGAAAAACTATCACAAAATGCACAAAGTTTTTGAGATTTAATAAACTTTTTCCTCGTGTTTTTATGATACAACCAATTAGGAAATGACATATATAACCCAGGAACTAAAACTGTATTACATATCGAATTTCACTGAATCCCTTCTGTAATTTCCTTTTATAAACATCTCAATACTTGACGCAGGTTGAAGTAAAAAAGATAAATCACCTGAGCTTAGTCCCATTTAGACATATGGCCACTAGGGCTGTTATACAATTTCGGATATGCCTGAATTTTGGAAGTTTTTCAGATACTTCTGACTTTTTAAAAGCAATTTCGAGAGCAGCCCTCCCAACAGGAATTCCGAAATCCGAATTCCGAATTTTGGAATTCTGAATTTTGGATGTCATTTCCGAATTTTCTTGCTGATTGCTCATTGGCTGATGGCTAACAGCTGAATTTCCCTTCTGCTGATTCCCCCCCCCCCCCCCATTTTTGAAAGTGGACGCCATTTTTTAAGACTTCCGAAGACTTCTGCATTTTGGAAATACTTCCGAACCAATTTCGAAATTTATTGGAATTTCTTTAAAAGGCTGAAAATTTTGAAACGGAATCTATTAACTACATCCAAAATGAGTTTTAAAACTTGTTTTGATCAAACAGCCCTAATGGCCACTCAAGATTTTTTTTTAGTTTTGGTACCAGGATTTGTGAGGATTATGTAGGTTTGTCAAATCAGAAGTCATCTTAATGAACTCCTTTTTCTGGTAGGGATAAGAATTGCAAATCAAGAATCTTGTTATGTGACTTTATACACCTTTGAGTGTTTTAAGGCCAGATTAAATTATATCCAAGTCATGTATAGAAGACAACCAAACTGATAAATGATGAGTGCTTCACCCTGGTTCTGGGGCACAATCTTCCACAGAACACAAAAGCATCAGGTTCATGGTTCTTCAACATTTATATTACAATCCAGCTTGGAATCAGTTTGGGTGGAACTGGTTTGGTTGTGTGGGTGATCATATTGCCATGCTTGGAACCAGTTTCCATTCAGGAGAGTGATTAGATTTACCACAGAACCTGGCAACAAACTGCTTTACAGCCCCCTCCCAACCTTTCCTGCTAAGATGTGCATCAGTGGACCAGAAGCATACACAGTGAAAAAAGGGAAATTGAAGAGAAGGTAATCAATTAAAGAAGGAAAGGAGGGGGAGACCCCTAGGATGGCTGAGGGTCTAGGGCAGAGTGGTTGACTTTGTAACTCAAATTAGGCTGAGACAGTAATACACCAACAAGATGGCTGCTCTGTCTGCAATCTTAATAGACCCCAACAGCTTGCTTTATAAACTTTTTTTGTAACTCAAATTGGGTTTACAACATTAATAGACTCCAAAAAAAAACTCAAAATAATTTCAATTTAAAATGTTAAAAAAAAAATCCAGGTGGCTGCTAGCAGCAAGAGCAGCAAACACTTCCCAATCACACAGACTGTGGGGCAGCCGGGGCAGCTTGCTATTTTTTTTTTAAAACTAAATTAAAATTTAAAATAATTTCAAAATACTAGCCAGTAGCTGCTTTACAAAAGAGCCACCAGCACAACCCAAGTCTTAGCCATGCAGCCACTGAGCCCACAGCCACTCTCCTCCTTTATTTCTTTGTCCAAGATTTCTTCTCACTTTACTCCTTATTCCCTTCCTTCTCCTTCCTTCTTTAACTACTCTACTCTACTCTAATTTGCCTGTCTGCCTGCTCCAGTTCTCACTCCCCTCTTTCCTTGATCCCTTCCAGAGTGCGAATGAGGTCTGCTTCAGTGCGCCCTGGAATTTAAAAGCAAAATGGTGGCCACTCTGACTCCCCCTCCCTCCTCCATCAGCCCTGATTGGCTGAGAGGCATGCCAACAAGTTTGGCTTCACCTCTCAGTAGGGCTTGGTTTACATGCGAATTTTAACTATGTCACAGGGACCTTATGAAGAAATCAAAGGTTAAGAAATGAACTTCCATTTCTTAAGTTTAGGTGTGAACCACATGTGTGCGTCAAATATAGTGTCATAAGTACAAGTCATATGAAACTGATCCGACTTACGACACTTTCCAATGTTTTTGCACATGCCTATTGTATATATACCATACATGGAAATTGGTCTGTGTAGAATGATGAGTATAGCAAATGTAACGTCCCTTCTTCTTCATCACTGTTGACTGTCACACTCTTGGTTCTCAAAACACCAGTTTACTAGTAGAGTACCTGTATTAATGTGAAATCTGTTCATCTCAATTTCAGTCTGACATTTTAGAAATGCAACACATTCTCTCTGAAGACTCCAGGACAGACTGCTTCTTTAGGTTTAAACTCAATTATATCAAATGATTCTAATGCACACAGCAATCCTGACTAACAGTGCGTGCCTTTGGAAGGTAGGAGCACGTTCACGAACTCACTGAAGGACTTTACGTGTGGTACAATTGTCATTTGGATTGTGGCTTATATCGTAATATGTACCTATGAATGTATGTCTATTATACCAGGGCTGTCCAACTGGCGGCCCAGGGGGCGTATACGCCCCCCCCAGCCCCTTCCCTCTGGCTCCCTAAGCTTTTTAATAAAAAATAAAAATTGAAAAATAAAATAAATAAAAATTAAAAACACCCTAATTCCGGTTCGAGCAGTATCGCGAGAATACGCAATCCACATGGGATTTCGCTGTCAACGCGAGATCACGCCAGCGTTGACAGCTAAATCCCGTGTGGTTTGCGTATTCTCGCAATACTCTTCGGCTACTCTACTACTGGATCGCTGAGTCCCACAGACGCGATTAGGACCTTCTTCGACTCAGTCGGTCATCGCCTCTCTTGTCGTCCAGGTACTCCTGGATCCTGCGCATTTGGAAAAGGTAGGCCGAAGCAGGGGGCTCCTCAGAGGGCTCCTCATTCCCTCCCCCCATCTCCCCTCATGTATTAAATATAAAATTAAATATAATTAAAGATGAAATAAGGAAAGATGGGATACATTAAGGGGGGAGGGGAGGATGGAATTAAATATATTTAATATTAAATTAAAATAATTTAATATCTTATCCCTGCATTTTATCTCAGTAAAAGATTATATTTGACTTTATGGATGCCCCTTTTGAATGCCCACCCTGCATTTTATCTCAGAAAAAGATTATATTTGACTGTATGCATGCAGGGGCGGGGGCGGAGCTGGGGGAGAAGGCAGAGCTGGGGGCATGGAGGGGGCGGAGCCATGGGTGGGGGCAGACCCTATGGCCCCCAGGTCATCAGTGACTGGAATTCAGGCCCCTGGGCCAGTAGAAGTTGGACAGCCCTGTATTATATTCAAGTGCCACCTCGGAGTTGGTTGAGGTAGGCAGGATTTCCAGTGACCAGGTTAATTTCTGGATCCCCGTGTACAACTGGTGGGCCACTGTGTGATACAGAATGCTGGACTAGATGGGCTGAGGTCCGATTCAGCATGGCTCTTATGTTCTTATGTTCTTATACTGTGGTGACCAGCACAGGGGGTCATAGAGTACCCCCATTCCAGATTAGCATTGCTGTTTCTGGAATATATAGATATACAGATAGATTTCCATTATAGTTAATTAAAGGTAACATGGAATGGATTTAACTGGCCTGCCCAAGCCTAGCTTCCATTCTACCTGGAGGAGCGCTACAACAAAAATGGAAATGGCATTAGTAAATATAATGTTGTGCTGATAGCTTTTGTTCCTGGCATATAACCCCTCATCCTCAAATTTCAAGTACAACTTTTTCACCAGAGAATTTTTTTTCTACTTCACTCAAGGCTGGCAATATAAATGTGCCTAGCTTCTCTATGGTCCTGTTATTACCACTGTGCCATATAACACTCTTGTGAGAAGAGTAGGATGCTGCCTGCCCCAATTTGTATCTCTGTCATGTCTCCCAAGAGAAGCTGTGAGCCCAAAAGCTTGTTTCATTTCCACCAACAGATGTTGGCTCCAATTATAAGGATCAAATTAAAGTACTTTTATGTGTCTTCTTCTGTAGGACCAGAATGGCAACAGCTCTCTAAACAATGTCCTGAGAGAGCTTTAGCTGAAACAAACCAGGGATTTAATTAATGTTAGAATTCTTTATACATGAAACATCTAAGAGACATGACTGTCCCTTACCTGCTTGTTTGTCTATTGGCGTTATAACCCTAGACCCTTCCAGCTCAGCCTTAATGGTGTTAATGTTAATTTATAAATACCAAAAGAAAGAAAGAAAGAAAGAAAAGAATAAAAAGCTTTATGGGAAGGAGGTAGCTGGAAAGCTTGGCTAAGAGAATTGAGAATTACAAATAAGCAATAGGACACCTGCTATTTAAATCCCAACACATTTATCTGTTTTATATATTTGTTCTTCACACTCCCCCTCAGGGAAAAATACCTATGTACTTCCTAGTGTTTTGAAATAGAGCCTTTGAACATGCATTTGAAAAGCACTTTGAGGCTCCATTTCTACTTCCAAGTTGTGATGCTATGTGTAACATCACAACTTATGTAACATAAGTTGTGATGTTAACATAACCCATCCTCCCTTTATGTAGTTGTAGTAGAGTTAGTTAACTGGTGAGACTCCATTGTCATAATAAGTTATATAAATTCTCTTTTGCTTATAAAGTGTAAATGGCATGGCCGCATATATCCATATCTGTATCTGTATATCTGTATACCTTTATAAAACGGAATGTTTGTACGTGTGTATGTGTGTATGTGTGTGTGTATGCGGAGGGCGGAAGGGCGGATATGTGGCAGCTATTTGCATAAAGTCCTTTGATTGGACAGCCTCGCCACTCCAAAATTCTAAGGCACCAGACAGAGGGCATTGATAGCCACTGATTAGCCAGCAACCCAGAATCCAGGCCTCTACATTCAAACAACAGGATTTCTTCCCACTGAGGGGAAAAAAGCCAGCAACCCAGAGTCCAGGCCTTTACATTCAAACAACAGGATTTCTTCCCACTGAGGGAAAAAAGCCAGCAACCCAGAATCCAGGCCTTTACATTCAAACAACAGGATTTCTTCCCACTGAGGGGAAAAAAGCCAGCAACCCAGAGTCCAGGCCTTTACATTCAAACAACAGGATTTCTTCCCACGGAGGGGAAAAAAGCCAGCAACCCAGAATCCAGGCCTTTACATTCAAACAACAGGATTTCTTCCCACTTTTACACCGGTATACTTTCACAGGCCAGGGCGGATATGTGGCAGCCACTTTCACAGGCCAGGGCGGATATGTGGCAGCCACTTTCACAGGCCAGGGCGGATATGTGGCAGCCACTTTCACAGGCCAGGGCGGATATGTGGCAGCCACTTTCACAGGCCACAGCGACCAGCGCGGGTGATGGACCTGCACCAAACTTGGTACACATAACCCCCCCCCTATGACATGACCCACCTATTATGGGATTTGTAGTACTTTCCAAGACTTTGGTTCCCACAGACCACTGAGGCCACCAAAAAGGACCAATACAGACCACAATCAGCACACACAGCCCCCATGACCCACTCTATGTCCTGGTGCAGTTCGAAGGAGGGTGGGCCATGGATGATGGGACTTGAAGTGCCTCTACTCACTTCCAAAGTCCGCTGCAACCCTCATCCAATCACTGATCGAGACCAAACTTGCCATACATAACCCCCATGACTGCCTTCACGTCCTGGTGAGGTTTGGGGAGGACTGACAATGGATGATGGGATTTGTAGTACTTTTTACACCCCTCTGTTCCCACAGACCACTGCGGCCCCCAACAAACACCGAGAAAGTCCACACTTGGCACACAGAGCCCCAGTGACCCACTCTACATCCTACTGAAGTTTGGAGGGGACAGAACATGGATGATGGGACTTGCAGTACCTTCCCTCACTTCCCAATCCTGCTACAAACCTAATCCAATGACTGATCAACACCAAATCTGGCACACAGAGCCCTCATGACCCACTCTACAGCCTGGTGCAGTTTACTGTGAGACGGACCACGGATGATGGGACTTGAAGTACCTTCACTCACTTCCGAAAAACAATGCATCCCTCATCCATTCACCAATACAGACCAAACTTAGCACACAGAGCCCCCATGACCCAATCTACATCCTACTACACTTTGGGGGACGGGACACACAGATGATGGGACTTGCACTACCTTCAGTAATTTCATGATACCACTGCAACTCCCAATAATGATGGATCAAGACTAAACTTGGCACACAGAGCCCCCATGACCCACTCTACATCCTGCTGCACTTCTCAAATGACCCGGGCAGGGCCGGGTCCCCAAGCTAGTCCATAATAAAAGTGAAAAGACATATGTATTTGTGTGGCTGGGGTGCCCACTTCCACAGATAGGCTCCCACTTCCACAAACAGCTTTAACCCACCAAAAGCTCTCCTTTCTTTGACATTTCAGGTTAGCAAGTGCCATGAACATATAGCCCAACCCTGGCCAATGTCCTCCCCAAATACCATATTTCCCACCAGTCAAGGAATGCTTTCATTCAGGGACAATTTCACCCAAGATTTTACATGTTTCCTCCATCACAGACATCCCAGGGTTTCTTACTCTCTCCATTGGTGTAGAATTTGAATCCTACCCACTGCCTCTCCCATAACCCTTTCCTACTCTTTTCAACTCTGTCTGCACAAAAGGCAGAGCAGAACTAATCTGCAGGTAAACATACTGGAGGAGTTTGGGGATTGACTCCACATGATGGAAGTTATAGTTTACCCTGCATTAAGTCAGGGCACTGTGACCCCCACTGACAACGGACCTGGACTACATTTGACACACAACCCCCATGACCAAAGAAAAATACTGGAGAGGTTTTGGGGGAATTCACCTTGATTTCTAGCCATTGTAGGTACTGGGATTTATAGTTCACCTGCAATCAAAGAGCACTCTGGACCCCACCAATAATGGCTCTGGACCTAACTTGGCACACAGAACTCCCATGACCAACAGAAGATACTGGAGGGATTTGAAAAGACTGACCCACCATTGTGAGAATTGTAATTCATCCTGCAGCCAGAGAACACACAGAACCCCGCTGATAATGGGTCAATTTGCTCTAGAGCAGTGGTTCTCAACCTGGGGTCCCCAGATGTTTTTGGCCTTCAACTCCCAGAAATCCTAACAGCTAGTAAATTGGCTGGGATTTCTGGGAGTTGTAGGCCAAAAACATCTGAGGACCCCACGTTGAGAACCACTGATCTAGAGCAAATTGACCCAACCTGACTAACTTTAAGTATTGATGGTGTTTCAGAGGGTTAACCTGGCATGACGTGAGTTCACCCACAACCTTATGGATTTTATAAAATGATCCCCCCCCCCCCCCAATAACCCAGGCAACCCTGGTTTGTGGCAAATTAATTTGATAGTGGGTTTAACCCCACTACTTCTGGTATCTGGAGCTTCCCAAAATAATCCGCTTTCCAAAAGAATATCAACCCGCTCCCCAAAAGCCCCCCAAAACAATGTAAAAAAACAAAAGAACTTAACTGGCCTCCATGAGATGGCTCCCAGAGCTTTCCTGGTTCATACAAATGACACGCCAGGAGAAAGGGGGGGGGGGAAATAGCTCCTCCACCCCCTTTTTCCTGGCACGTCATTTGTGTGTGCCAGGAGAGCTCCGGCAGCCATCTCATGGAGGCCGGTTAAGTTCTTTTGGTTTTTTTTACACTGTTTTGGGGGTCTTTTGGGGAGGGGGTTAGTGTGTCCTGGTGCTTTCTGGGGTGTGTGTAGATGGGCCTCTGGGAACATCCACGTTTTTAAAATGCGGATGCTCCTGGGATAACAGCCTGTCTGGAAGTGCCCTCAGTCTCTTTCCCAGATTACTCAGCTTGTCCTGCTCTGCTGTTTTCCTCTCCTTATGGGGATAGGACATTAATTTAAAGAGTAATGGCAGCCTTTTAGACTTCTCTTCCTTGGACTGAAAATGAAACTGACCTAAATCAGGGGTAAACTCAAATCCTGGACTGGAATCTGGGCTTTCCCTAACTTAGCTTAACCCAGAGTAAGGTCATCTTCACATGATCTTGCTCTGGGTTAATCTAAGTTACAGATCCGCCCCATATGCTCTCCGGTCACTGCATGGCTGCTCTGAACCTGCAACAATCTAAGTGGTCAGTGCAGATGTGCCTATGGATAGTGAATAAACAAATAGATATTCAGTTAAATAAAATTATCCATATTTCAATCCATATTTTGTGGTCTCTTTATTCTATTGATTGAGGAGTAATGAGTAATTATTTTTCATGAATTGATCTTGCTGGTTTATTAATCATCTGCAGATTTGGTAGATTATGGAGGGGATTTAGCATAGCCATCCTTTGAGTTAAGAGCATGCTTAATCAGATGTTTTCCCCCCAGATTATTTCTTTTTGGTGTGGTGTGTGCATATATTCATACCCTTTCACACTCACACCAATTTGAAAGAGATTTTCCCTTCTAAGTCTTGCTTCTCGCTTTTCTTTGATATACTGTAAGATATCTCATAATCCTTTCAGCTCCAATAGGTTTCAACAGGGCCTGGCAGTAAAAAAAAAAGATAATCTTTTTTTTAAAAAAAAACCCTTCAAGTCATTTTCTGCCCTTCCATAACACCCCAAAACAGTTGCCTGACGTGCCTGCCTCTCTCTTCCTAATGATCTGCCTACACAAATGTCCTCATTTAATTAACTAATTAATCATTCAAAGGGGAGATGGTTAATCAGTTATAATCGGTCGGCAAACCTAATGCCGATTCATCTCAACATACTGCTTGGATTCAGCAGCAGATTCATAGAAGGCAAGGCTCCATTTCGTTTGATGTCTTCAGAATCTCAAAGGCAGGAGGCTGCTCTTCTGAAGTGTGGTATCTCTGCTTAATTTTTACATACCCCAATCACTGTAAACTCGGTGCTTCTTCTGCTCTTATCTTTCCCCTTTTGCTTTTATGTTTTTAATCACATTTCCCAACTTTCCCAACCTCCCGGCAATGAGAGTCATGTTTCAGTCTGCCAACTTTTTGAACACACATGCCCCCCCCACACACACACACACACAATGTTTACTTGCTTTATTGTTATGCAGAGCCCTAGTATCATTCTGTAGCATCGCTCAACTTTATCCTCCTTAAGACACTGGAGGATTAATTGTAAGGATAAGCTAACATTTGCTTTCCTTCTCCACAGAGACAATCAATAAATGTAAGGATACAAAGTTCTTAAGTATGCAGCACTTGACACATAAATGCATTGGCACAATTAAGCTACACATGTCATAAATACTATATCTTCATTAGCCAAGTGTGGTAGATAATTCTCACCTATTCAGAATTGTAATTTCTTTGTTTGCCAGGAATTTACACATGGTGGTTTTCCTCTATCATTTTACCTTAGGGCAGTTATGTAACAAAAAGAAAAAGGCAAAACCCTTTCATACCTTAGTAAAAGAAGTGAATAACTGTGATCTTCCTTCCTTCCTTTTTCCATAACTATCAGCTATTACACCCCTAGTAGTTGGAATTTATGGAAACTGCAGTCCAATAACATCTGGAATTGCATAGACATAACGATATGATGTTATAGGATATAGAAAGATGTGAATTGTGATCCTTGTCATATTTATTTATTTATTTACTTTATTTACTTTATTTACTTTATGTTGAAAGTATTATGTCGCAAAATTATATTGGTACCTTTAAGTGTTTCACTGATGTTAATTTGATTGTAATAAGGTACAGTTGAGTCACTCACCAATTAGATTCCAAGAGAAAGATGGAGTCTAATTGTTATGTTCTTAAATACTTCATTCTATTTGTATTCTCCCCCTGTGTGGATGTTTTATGTTATGCTTACAATAAAGTAAGTTACCTTTATACCAAGGATTTTCTCAATGACCACATTACTTCTGGGCTGAGCTGAAGCTGCTGCATTTTACTCTGCTAAATGAGGTTTGTGTTTGTACTTGGAAAACTACCAAACCCTGACACTTTATTTATATTCCGCTCTTCTCACCCCGAAGGGGGCTCAGAGCGGATTACAGGTACACATACTTAGCAGACAATCCTTGCCGTTTCCACATACACAACATATAAACGAATAGAGGCAAACTCTGGCCACCAGGGGGAGCTGATGCACTCCTCGTCTCTCAGCGTTCTCAGCATCCCTTGTTGTTGCTTCCGCATTCCTCGGCGTTCCTGGAGTTCTTTAATGGCCTCATAATTCAGTCAAAATTTGCCTCCCCACTTAATGTGGTACCTTTATCTCCTACTTGACAGATGCAACTGTCTTTGGGGCTGCAAAGGTCGACAGCAGGCTATACTTAAAGGTCGAGCACCCACCTCGACCAGGGCAGGCCTCAAACTCCTACTGGTCAGAGAGATCTTATGCAGCTGACACTTAGCCAGCTGCGCCACATTCCCGCTACATACATGTAGAAGGAGTTGTGTACCATGATGCAGGCTCTAGTCAGTTCATATTGGAGTGTGAAAACACTAATTTTGCTTAGTAAATGTCGCTTTCCTTTGAGTCAAACTTTCTCTCCGGTGATTTATTTTGTTATATTTCCCATTGTGAAGACTTGTGAAATAATACATGCAGTGTGTCAAGAACCCATTGTCTCTGTTCAAACTTCTCTTCAGGATTGGAATGGGTGAATGCATCCTAATATAGCTGTTTCACTCTCTGATGTAATGTCAATTTTTGGGACCTCTATAGAACTTAGGTTAGTGGTGAGGTGACGAGTTTGCAGGGCTAGCCCAAAATATTTTGCTGCCTGAAGCCAAGCACAGGATGGCACCAACCCTAATGAATGGCAGTTATTGTCATAATATCTTCCATCA
This sequence comes from Anolis apletophallus, assembly GCA_030556195.1. NCBI lineage: Eukaryota > Metazoa > Chordata > Lepidosauria > Squamata > Anolidae > Anolis > Anolis apletophallus. Next base: position 39,312,261 of record JARBWK010000007.1, on the reverse strand, counting down.
GGACAGAAGCTGGTTTAGAAGATGCAGTTATGTGGCCAAAATACCTCTTCTAACCCAAATGAATGGATAAAGACTCAGGAGTAATGGCTGAGGAAAAGAAGGCTCTGTTGCCAATCAGCATCTAACATGAAAATTTGTAGAATCATGGAGTTGGAAGAAATCACAAGGTCCATCCAATCCAACCCAATTTTGCTATGCAGGAACACATGATCAAAGCACCCTCAACAGTTGGCCAACCAACTTCTGCTTAAAATTCTGTAGAGAATGACACTCCACATACTCCAAGATAGCTATTATTATTATTATTATTATTATTATTATTATTATTATTATTATTGGAAATGCAACAAGATGAGTCCACAGCAAATAAGATCTCTCTACTGGTTGTTGTATTGGATCACATGTTGGATACTTCTCAAGTGTCTAGGACTGTGATGTATCAGTGAATAATGCGTGCAGATCCCAGTAAGGTGGCCTTTTGCAGGTGGCAGATGGTAATTTTGTCAGTGCCTATTGTGTTTAAGTGCAGGCCAAGGTCTTTAGGCACTGCACCCAGTATGCCCAATCATCACTGGAACCACCTTTATTGGTTTGTACCAGAGTTGTCGTTGTCGCCTCCTCCTCCTCCTCCTCCTTTGATACATAACAAGATTAGTAAACAGCAAACAAGATTACTATTATGGTTATTATTATTATTATTTCTTATCTGTCTTTTTTGTGGCTCATGGCCACTGGCAAACAGCTTTTAATACCAGGAAGACCTTCCTAATGTTTAAATGCAATCTCTCTCTCTCTCTCCCTCTCTACCCCCCCCCTTGCAATTTCTTAGTTGTTTCACTCTGTCAAATAATATTGCTGGTTCTTCTAATGTATCCAATTTATTCATCTATTATGTCCCTTCTGATTGAATTCAACCAACATTTACACATAACAGTTTTATAAAAGAATATTTGCATGTATCAGTTTAACAAAAGAACAACTGCCACTCATAATTCATAAAGCATTGAGCAGTAGTGAGAGTGTCAAGTTTTCTGTTTTAACGATTCCATTGTAATTCATGAATTAATTTTGCATATATTATTTTAACAGGAGAACTTGGATATAAAAGAATTCTGGCTACAAAATGCAACCTGTTGTTTCTGTTTAGTTACCAATATCTCTCTATTTGCTCATCAGTTTCAGCTTCTGAAATGTCTCTGCAAGTATTGTATAATTCCTCACTGTTGCCTTAATCATATACTAACTTAATTATCCATTCACTTAGGTATGGCACAAAATAAATGGGCCACATATAGCTTACTAGTTTTGCATGTTCGCCTTTCCTTGACTGAGTTACTGTAGCAGGAGATATGTACAGGCAGTCCCCGAGTGATAAACATCTGACTTACAAACAACTCATAGTTAAGAACAGGGGCGAGACAACAGAAAATGAGAGAAATCTGCCCCTTGAAAGGGAAATTCACTCCCAGAAGAGTTATCATGGGAGAAAGGCGTCTCCACTGAAGCTTTATCCTTGTTTCTATAACAAGCTAAATTTTTTTAAAAAACTAATGATCACAGGTGATAACTTCTAAACAGGGGCACAGACAGCAAAACAAACACCACATGGGTGTTAACCTTTCCTATGCTATTTAAAGTGAGATCTATGTATCTATTAGGCTTGTTTGATCACAAAAAATGGTTCAAAACACGTTTCAGATGTACGGAGCGCTGGTGGTTCGATTCTAAAGTCAATTCCGATTTTCACAGAAAAAAATGTTGAAAACTTTTTGAAACTTCAGAGATTTCTGAACCCTTCTTTAATGGTTTGAAAGGGCTATTTCCTGTTTCATTGGGTGGTCTTTACTTTGAAAGTAGTTGTTTTACTCTAGAAGGGGTGGGGGGAAGCAAAGGGAGGAAATTCATCAACTTGGTTTTAAACCGCTTCCCAGGCTCATGAGGGGAGATGAGAGGGAGGAAAGTCATCTACTGGGTTTTAAACTGCTTCCCAGGCTTACGAGGGGAGAGGAGAGGGAGGAAAGTCATCCACTGGGTTTTAAAAAGCTTCCCAGGCTTTAGTCGAGGCCAGGGACCAGAAGTGGGGAAACGCTGAATCATTTCCGACTCACTCACTGCTTCGTAACAGAAATGGAGGAAAAAGCTTTGGAAGGGCAAAGGGACTTCCAGTTTCCTAAAACACTTCGAAATTGCTTCAAAAAGCAAATCTTTCCGAATTTATTCCGAATTATGAAGATTCTGACCAAACCTAACCATTCCTACTATCTATCTATCTATCTATCTATCTATCTATCTATCTATCTGGCATGTTTTAGAATCCTAAAATGGCGATTCTTATATCAAATGGGGGGGGGATTTTTTTTATTAGTATATCAAAGACTTACAAAAAAATTCCCAAAAATTTCGGAAATGTAACTTAAGTACTAACGAAATTCGTTAGTAATTCAGATGCCAGAGCATGCGCATTCAGATGGTTTTGGCCTACAACTCCCAGAAATCCTAACAGCTGGTAAATTGGCTGGGATTTCTGGGAGTTGTAGGCCAAAACTTGAATAAACCACACTGAATTCTAGATGGGACTCTCCAAATAGGAAGGAGGGAGGGAGGGAAGAAGGAAGGGAGGGGGGGAGGGGGGTATTCTATTCTTGGAAGCAGCCAAAGAAAAGGAGGAGGAGCCCCCTCGCTCCTCGCTGCCTCTCTCACCCCGATCCTGAGGGAGCGAGGGCCCAAGTTTGCCCAGGCTGAGAGGAAAAGGAAGAGGCCTGAGGCTGTGAGGAATGGTGGGAGTTGAAGTCCAAAATGCCTACCTGGAGGGCTGAAGTTGGCCCCTGCGATGGCATCTGAGAGAGCGCCGGGAGAGAGAGGAGGAGAAGCACGTGTGTGTGTGTGTGTGTGTGTGAAGCAGGCCCCTGCGATGGGGCATGCATGGCAGCAGAGCAACGGGGAAGAGAAGGAGGGGGGGGGGGAAGCCTGGAGAGAGAGGAGGAGAAGCGTGCGTGTGTGTGTGTGTGTGTGAAGCAGGCCCCTGCGATGGGGCATGCATGGCAGCAGAGCAACGGGGAAGAGAAGGAGGGGGGAAGCCTGGAGGACTACACTTTCCAGAATGCATTGCCTACCTAGCAGCAGCGTCACTTCCAGTTCCCCATAGAAATGCGGGAAAAAGAAGAAGCTGAATGAAGGCGAGAAGGAAATGAGGGGGAGAAGACAGGGAGAAGTGAGTAGTACAATAATTAATTAATTAATACTTAAGAATTTCTAACGATCCTAATGCAAATTGTTGGCCTCACGGACCGTAAAAGGAAGTCTACTTCCTGGTTCGGGGCAGCGAAACGTAAAACCTCAAAAGTCCCATTACATACGAATCTCTTACGAATCCTTTTAATTTCCGTTTCATTTTTCTCATGCCTACTATCTATCTATCTATCTACTTTTGGTTGGAGTTACACTTTAAAAGACACCTGTTCTGACTTACATACAAATTCAACTTAAGAACAAACATATATTGTTCATAACTTGGGGACTGTAGTAAATTTCTGGGGAAGTGAGGTTATGATAGTTCTCCTATCTCTGCAAGAACAACAAACTTTATTATGGTCACTGACCAGCACAAAGCGGGCACAAGCACCCTGAGAAGGGAAGGACAACTCCCCAGTAAGTAGTTATTTAAAATTAGATTAAAAATCAGTATAAAATATATTTTAAAAGACAGGATATTGTAACAGGTATGGAACCGAAGGGGGAGGGGAGAGATTGATGAGAGAGGTTGAAAACACTGGTGGGGGGTGCTAAAGGGGAAGGGTGGGGCACACTGTGTGTCTAGTAGCATTTCAGCTGTAACATGCTGCTCTAACTGCATTCCCAGCAGGGTGTTGCCTTATGGTGTCAATCATCCTCCGTCTGATTTTAAGAGCAGCAGCACAGAACTTAGCAACACTATCTCTGCAGGGTTTATCTTTTTTCTGCATCCCACTTCACTACTATCGGAAGGGGAAACTGGAGTACCATCTGGCAGGGTGTTTATAACCAGCTAAAAATTATGATATCATCTTCTGGGATCTCAAGGAAGCCCCAGGAGACTTAGAAGGATGTGTTTGCCATTGCGAACTTCCACAGCAGTTATGTGATCACTGATCTTGGATACACTGGAGTGCCCTCATTGTTGCACCTCTGTTCATTCACATAATTACACTGGTCTGTCAATCCATGGTGCTGCAATTGTACCTCCATGTACTCTCATAACCATGCATCCCCACACTTCTGCTGCTCTATAATTTGTTGTTGTTTTTGTTGTTGTTGTTGTTTAAACAATTTTGCAGTTCCAGCAATGGTTATTATTTTTAAAAGTGAATATTAATGTAAATTATAAAAAAATAGTTTGAGAATAACAAGTGGAAGAGGAGGAGAATTCCACCTCCTGATGCCACTTCAGTGCTAGCATGCCACCACAGAAGCAGAACAGATTCATCACACAATAGGGATGGAAACATTTTGAGATTGAAAGCTGTGTAGGGTTTTACTGTCAATGGGGGTGGGGGCAGTTTAATGGTTCAGAATAGGCAGCAGGATGCACACAGAATTGTATAACAGGGACTGTCACAATCAGGGCCGTAGCCAGGATTTTGATTTGGGGGGCTGAGTTTGGTTCGGGGGGCTGAGACTGGGTGGAAGAGGGTCTACCTTAGCAAACCTTTTGTATTGTTATCCCAATAACCCCATTAATGTGGGATATAATGAGCATGGTGATCAGATCATGATATGAATAAACATAACAGTTTAAATAATGTACCAGTAAGGCCTTTTCGCGGACCACCCTGATAATTTCGGGGGGCTGGAGCCCCCTTAGCTCCCCCCCTGGCTACATGCCTGGTCACAATGGTGATAGTCCTGCTTCAATGCCAGTTTGCTTTCCTTGTGCAAGAAAGTCACCTGTGCCTAGCTATGGACCAAAAGACAGACATATCACCCCTTTGGAGGGGGTCATTGTGTGAGGGAGGTAGTGAATGACTCACACTACAATGACCCCAAAAAGTTAAATATCCAGGTATAAGTATTAGTATGACAGATTGGATTTTTTAAAATGATTGGGAACAATAGTGTGTTGAGACATATTGCATTCATCAGTTAGGACGTCACTCTCACTTATACAACAGTAGATCTACTGAAATTGATTGGGATTTATTTTCACTGTTAGTTCTATTGTTTTTGATGGTGTGCTCTAAGCATAGCTAAACCTAGATTCAACTCATATATAAAAAGAAATGACATTAAAATATGTATTTTGAGGCTTAAAAAAAACCTCTTGCTGATTAATGAAGATATAACACAAATGAAAGTGATGTTGCCCATTTTGATTAGTTCAATTTGCTAAGCTCTTCTCTCTCTCTCTCTCTCTCTCTCTCTCTCTCTCTCTCTCTCTCTCTCTCTCTATATATATATATATATATATATATGAAAATACTTATTAATAATGTGAGCTACTTCTGAATTCACAATGACTTGAACACTGCTTATAGGGCTTTCAAGGAAACATTTTACAAATTGGATGGAGAATGAATGCCACTAATTTGTATGCCTTGGTTTTGCAGAACTGCCTTTTCCCCTCTCTCATTACACTATCCCTGAGAGAAGTCCTATGAGAAATCTTTTAAATAGAGAGAAAAAGGGTCCTTAAAAGGAAACAAATTGTGTTGGCATTGCCCAACAGGAAATTCTGTAACCCTCGCACATATTATAACCACAGCTTATTTGACAGGTGGAAGCGCAGCCTTCCAGAGCCTGATGGCAGACACCTCTGCCACAATCCTGAATTTTGAACTGTTCTTGCTGCTGCCAGCTGTCAATGAGGTCCCGAAGGCAATTCATGAGAAAGCAAGAGCGGGCCTCCAGGGAATTCTGCAAGCCAGCTTGGGTCCAGTTTTGACCAAATGTCACATAAGCAAGGCTTGACTGATATATACGAATGTACATATAGAGAGAGGGTGATACGAGAAGAGAATGTAGTTAGGACTGATATTGTTGTGTCCCCAAATTAATGTTGCAAACTTTATGTGAGCCATCTGCAAACGAACACACTTATTAATGACAAATGTTGTGCATTCTTGCTATGGTCAACATTTACACTTCAAATGAACAAGGATTAATTGATGCTCACTGAAGAATTTATACATGCATTTTACCTAGGTAGAAAAAACACTCACAATTTATGAAGATACTAAGAAAAGGACTGTGTGTTTTGAGAAGAGACTAGGTGGGAAATAGGCTGTAAAGCTGTTTATTTTACAGACGTAATTAATCTTTTAATGACCACCTTTTGTAAAATTATTATTATCATTATTATTTAAGTAAACTTTATTACAGTCAACGACCAGATCATAACAGGGGGACCAAGTCCCACACATCAACATTAATCCCAAGGGGTTATATATTACAAACTTTATATTTAGGCAGAACTTTGGCTCTTATGCTGAATGGAATATCTTCTTCTTATTATTATTATTATAATTATTATTATTTACCACCATGAGAACAGCAGGAAAGGAGGGATGTCATATAATAAGTCCAAGACAAAGATGCTATTGTCTTGCTGCAATTTGTATGCCTTGTGTGATAAACGTCTGTCATAACAGCTTTATCACATAGTAAGAAGGATAAATGCATAATATTCTCCATTAAATGCCCTTCTGTCACAGCATAACAGCCAAAGTTCTGCCTAAATATAAAGTACTTTGCCTGCATGTGGAAAGAGAGCACACAGAAGGCCAACCAAGCCTTTTCTGGGGAGGAGCTTTCACAATCTAGGAGCTGCTACCCGTAAGATTATCTCCTGTATCTTCACTAATTTTTTATTTTATTTATTTATTTGTGGGACTTCTCGGCCGCCGACCCCCGGGGGCTCGCGGCGGCTCACAGAGCCAGTGGCACAGTGCCATGGGTTGAGAACAATAACATAAAACAGTTAAAAACACAGATTAAAACAGGCAGTACAGATTAAAAAGCAGCAGCAGAACTAAACAGCCAGGTGGAATCTACGCCGGCCAACTCCGAAGGCCTGTCTAAACAGGTAAGTTTTACAGGCCCGCCTGAACGGGAGTAGGTCGCGCAAGGCTCTGGTTTCAGCCGGGAGGCGTTCCATAGCGTAGGAGCTATTACTGAGAACGCCCCGCGAGTAGATGTTAGGTGGGCCAGCCTTAAGGGTGGAACTACTAGAAGGTTGGCCTCTTCAGACCGCAGTGATCTCGCTGGGCAATATGGGGTGAGGCGGTCCCTCAGGTACGCTGGCCCCAGGCCGTGAATGGCCTTGAAGGTAAGAACCAGCACTTTGAAGGCGACCCGGTGCTCAATAGGCAGCCAGTGCAGATCCTGCAAAATTGGTGTTATATGGCAGCCTGCTGGAGTCCCAGACAGGAGCCGGGCGGCAGTGTTCTGCACCAGCTTGAGCTTCCGGATCGACGACATAGGCAGGCCAACGTAAAGCGCGTTACAGTAATCTAGCCTCGAGATGACCGTGGCTTGGATCACCGTGGCTAGATCGTTCCGGGATAGGTAGGGGGCAAGCCTACCTAATGGTGATGGTGGCAGAATGGAGAGAAAGCCCTCACCCAAACATGGGAAAGTAAATCAATAACTATTTTGTATACATAGCTCCTAGTTGATTGTTTGTTTTATTGTTGATTTATACCCTGACTTTCTCCCTAAACTGGAAATCAAGAAGTATAGATAATCTGAAATAAAGAGACTTTTCATTTTAATATTTAGGCACAACGGGGGCAGGCACTACCATCCCACCATACACTGCCTGAGCCAGGGGAGTGTGGGATAGCTGGAGGGGATGTCCCCATAAACTGCCTCCTGCAGTTTTTTTTAACCCGAAATAAATCAAGTTTCTTCTGGGTTAAAACACATCAGTCTGGTGCATCATTTGGACACCCCAAGCAAAGGCAACAGCTGTGCCACATTGTCCAGACCTTTAACTATTTCCAGGGTTAAATAGGGTCTGTGCTCTTAAAGATCTGACATATTGAATTGGGAAATACACAACATATGTATTTATTTTTGACAACCATATCCAAGCCAGTCTCTGATTGGCTGAGAAATGACCCAACTAGGATCCAGGCTCCTGTTGACTGGGGATTACTTCTGATGTATTCACTGGTTGGTGTTCTCCAGTAGCGGGAAAAATAAACTATTGTTTACTGGTTCAAAGTCTTAGTCCATTTATTGTTCCAACCCAAAGAGGGAAGCGAACCCCAGGAATGTGGTGTGGCAGCATGTAAATAAGTTCCTGATTGAATTAATAACTCATTTTGGGGATACACAAATATCAGAGAGGGGTTGTTAAAGACAACGAGTCATTATGGGGTGGAGAGATAGCACAGGGCCGGAGAGATAGCACAGCGGTAACACCGCTGTGCTTGAAATCTGAAGTTTGCAAGTTCGATTCCCGAGCTCCCGAGCTTGGACAACCAGCTGTGAGCCCCAGTCCACTGCCCACCCAGCAGTTCGAAAACAGCCCAGCTGTGATTAGATAAACCCGGGAACCGTGAAGCGGGGAAGGATTTTTACAGAAAGGACTCTACAACGCCTGGAAGTTTGGCTGCCAGGAAGGTGGAATGTGGAAACAGAGGCTCTCCACCATGAGGATGGAACAACAGCACCCCCTTGTGACGTAACGATGCAATGACATAACAACGACGTAATGGAGCAATTACATCCTGTGACGCACACTCTACGAAGCAGCCAGGAAGAAGAAATCCTTCGAAAATTGCACTGTGTACTGTGTATTGTAATTTGTATGTCTTCCGACAGGGACTGTCTGTCATATGTGTAATGTAATCCACACTGAGTCCCCTTCGAGGTGAGAAGAGCAGAATATAAATAAACAGTATTATTATTATTATTATTATTTTACAGTAAGTGAAGCCTCTCCTGCAACTTGTGTGCTGATTCTCATCAGTGGACTAGATATTTCTTTCTTTATTATTTATTTATTATTTCGATTTCTCAGTCACCCACTCTGACTGGCTCGGGGCGACTTACAGTCGAAAAACACAAGGCATCATTAAAATACAATAAAAACACAATAAACACAGTAAAAACACAGCTATACAATAACAGATTAAAATGTAACTACATGTGAACAAGGCCCATGACCACATTTGGAGCCCTAGCATTGTTCTTGCCCAAATGCCTGAATAAACAGGTATGTTTTGCAGGCCTTTCTAAAGGCCAACAAATTAGGTATCGCTCGAATGGTGGGAGGTAAGGCGTTCCATAACACAATGAATATATCAATGAAAGCTGGGGAAAAGTTCTCAATGATAGCAGGAACTATATCAATAAAATGGAAATTTATCAATGTGAAAAGCTTCAGTCAATAGTGTTAGTAAGGATCCCATCTATGGGAACAAGGAGCACTTTTGGGTGTGTACATAAAGAGCCTCTTCCTCTCACCCTGGTCCTATTGTGATGAGATTATGCAAAGTGGGCACACATATCTAAATGCAGCTAGTCAGACATTCCAGGCTACAATTTGGGAGAAGGGGGAGACACTGTCTATTTGACTTTGGGGTTGAGGAATCCAGAAAGGCAATGTGCTGGCATTGTGAGACGGTGGGAAAAATATTAAATAGAAATTTACAAATGAACCCCTGGGATTTATGAATGAGTGCCAAGGGGTGAAGCAGACTCTGGAGATTCATGACTGGGGAAAACTCATGAATGGGATTGGCTCCTATTAGAAAGATATTGTATCAAGGAGATTGTTGCTGCTTAGCCATTTCTTTTTAAGATGACTTTCCCCAGACAATACGGTTAGTAAAAAGATTGTGCAGATTTCCTCTGATGTGTAGTCAACCTGCTTCCCAGGGTGAGATCTGATGAACAAATAAAAAGGTGCAGCAAAGGAGACAGCCCACTGAACGTCACTTTGCCAGTTCAGGGAGATTTATATGATTTTGTATAGTTCATCTTTCGGAAGGTATGATTTTTCAATAAGACACACAACAAAATAGCCACACTACATAGGTCAAATGACTCAGTATAAGGCAGCTTTGGATGTTGATTTGAGTATGCAACGACAACTATAAATGGACATTCCTGGAAACCTCTTTTACTGCTCAGATCTCTGTTTGCTCAAGCAATGCCTTCCTTTATGGACTGGGAAAAATACTTCCTCGCTTTTACACTTTTGGATTCTTTTGCTTCATCTGCCTTTTTTTATTCTTCTTGGTGACAGCTACCACTTAAACTCAGCAGGTTTTTAAATAAATTAGCCAAATGGTTTCCACTTTGGTCTTAGACTTTGTCGAAGTCATTTTCCTCACCTTGACTATCTAATTACAACCTAATTATTCAATCTGATTATTGCTCAAATTCTAGAGAGTGATCCAATCTTCATTATGAGCTTCTTTAACAGTATGTTAGATTATCTTATTCTGCTGTTTTGTTTCAGATATGGGAGTAGATATTGCTCTAATAAATAATGTTGCAGCATTTGTAGCCTCCAGAATCACAGTTTGAGTACTTGGAGGGGGAAAAAATGCAATCAGTGGAAGGATGGGTCTAATATATCAAACTTGTTATCCTTATTACCAGAAAACAGTGAGAAGGGAGAGATGCACTTCACCCTGGAGAAATCACTTTGACCTATATCTTTACATGGAGGTAAGCAATAAAGAACAAGTCGAAGTATGGGGTATTTGATTTCCAGATAGATGGCCAAGTGTATTTGTTTCCCTCATCTATCCTTAAAAGAAATGCTATAATAAAATAACAATAAAAATAAATTAAAACACCCCTTTAAAACCCTTGCACGTTTTCACTCCTGTTTTTCCCACAATCCCTGATGATTCAAATGGAAGCTTGTTAAACAAAATGAATCCACTTCTATTATTATTTATAGGAAAGTTGTCAAGATTTTCTGCTTCTTTTGCGGTAATTATTTTTCTCTTGTCTCAAAATGGGATTTTATGCACTTTCAGTGCTTCTTCTGTAGTTATATTTCACTTAATCTTCTTTCCTTTAGATTTCGCTGTTTGGTTTCAATTTACCAATCTGTACATTCCACATGGTCTCCTATTTGGGATTGTGCTGTTACATTTTGTATGTAGATTAATTTGATGTTACCAAAATTGTTACCAAGGGTTCTTCTCCCCACCACATCCCCATCTCTTTCTCCAAGAGAAAGTATTGGCCTGGAATTTAACAGCATGTATTAATTGGGAATAACATGTTTCTTATAATATTCCTCATATTAATGACTAAACTGTAAGAGTGATTTATCATAAGAAACAAAGAATATTTTCTAGCTTAAAGTTTCAGACTCCTGCCCAACAGTTCTGAAAATGGTTGAGCATGCTGGATGGCCACTCTTACCATTCCTTCTTGCTCTATGGCAGAGGTTCTCAACCTGGGGCCCCCAGATGTTTTTGGTCTTCAACTCCCAGAAATCCTAACAGCCGGTAAACTGGCTGGGATTTCTAGGAGATGTAGGCCAAAAATATGTGGGGACCGCAGGTTGAGAACCACTGTTCTATGGAGTGATGTTATTGGCAAACAATTGACTCCCCTCCTAAAGAATAACTTAGATTAAGTATACATTTATAGCATTTTACTAACACATACAGGCAGATCTTGGCTGAGATTCAAGCAACTCAGCCCAGCCCAGCCAAACTTTCCTGCGAGGATTAATCTAAGCAGCTGCCTTGCCCCAAGAGTCTCAGGAGGTCAAAGTGAAATGTTCCTTAAAATAATGGAATAACCTCCACACCACTCCTATGTAGAGGTTTGTCTTGACAAAATACTTTGGAGACTCTCTTGTGTCTGGATCCATGCTTATGATTTATTGTTAATATATGAATAAGAGGGGTGAGGGCTCACATAAGTATGTAATGAGACTTGGGGTGTAGATAGAAGGCAAGCATGGACATGCTCACAGGGACACAAAGAAACATAAACTATATAATGTACATATTTTAATTTACTTAGGTTATCCCTCATTGCTGGAGTATGATGACCTTCCAAGATTCTTGGAAGACATCTGTGTGAAAGTTTTTTAATGTGTGGATGTTGGTGCACAGCCGATTGACACACAGTCTTCACAGAGTGAGGGGCCCAACCAGTGGAATGGTTAACATGATGACATTGTCTTCTCAATGTGTTGCAGCTTTATTCCACCTTCTCAGCTGTTATAACATGTACTATGTTATCTTCCACCTGGTCCTCCATTGAGGTCTTCAGGTCTTCATATTGTGCTTGGTCTGGAACCTCCCCTGCAGCCCCTCCTGGGAGTGCATCGCTCTCGTGGTTACACCTGCAGGTTTATTGGACCATGCAAACCCCCTTACCATGACATGGTGACAATCCATTGAGGGGGACAGTTTCACAAGCATATGTAATGTATTTGCCTGTGAACCTGTTGTGTGGTTAAACATCCAGGAAGCCTGATTTCCAGCTGAAAGGGAATCCCTTCAGGGAAGCAAGGCAAACACCAATAAATCATTTTAAAGAGTGCAATTAAGAGGAGTCTCTGAGAAAGCCATCCCGGTGTTTCAGAAATATCAGATAGGACATGCACCTCAAAGAAATCTGTATTGTGTTATGTTTTCTATTCAGTTGTTTATATTTACATAGGTCTCATCTTTGTCTCTAGGGCTGACACCTGTTGTAAACTTCCATAATTTCATCACAAACTCTTTAGATTACCTCAAATCATGTGACTATGCCCAAGCCTGGGAAGTGCTCCAGACAGCTCAAGTTTCAAAAGAGGCAGGGATAGTCTTCTATTTTTCTCACCACAAAGGAGACTCCATTCACTCCTGACATCACGGGTCCTCATCCAGTGACTGCTCAGATCCTAGCTTGGCCATTCCTGAGCCAATCAAGGTAAGGAATTAGTCTTTGGAATGGCTACCAAGAGGGATAAAGTGACTTGAACGGCATGGGATGTTATGTTGGTACTTTTAGAGCAAAGATTCTGTACTGACATCTGATCTGGCCAGATTGAATAAGCTTCTGTTACTGTCTTCAAACCCGGGTTATGTTTTCCTGGCTTCCAAGGTGTGCTGGGCAGTGGACCTACACTGTCCTCTTGTGGCAACTAGATGATTTTGGTAACAATGTCAGCTGGGGCAACAAGGTGATGGGGAAGAGGAGGAATAGCCTCCTCTTCTTCCCCTCCCTTGCCAATTGCGTCATCATACTGGCCAATATTTCTGAAGGTGATGGCTGAAGTTCCTTCCACACAGCCATATAACCCAGAATATCAAGGCAGATAATCCCCAATAACTGCTTTGAACTGGATTATCTGCCATATAATCCAGTTCAATTAGGATTTTATACAGTTGTGTGGAAGGGACCTCACTGGTAGGATCCATGTTACATTTGGAGTTTGCTACAACATAGAGAACAGAAGGAGATGTTAAGTGTCAAGCCACCTTAGACTGGGAAACATGAGATGGCAGTGTAAACAATTGCAACCAGTTCCATTTTAGAACTGGCTCAACTGTTTATGTTCACCCAAAGTCACAGAATAATCTGAACTTGAACTTGGGGTATTCTGCAACTTTGGTGAACACAAGGCAGGTCACAGTATGTTGGCCTTGTCCCACATTACTCTGGATCACCTCCATGCAACTTTGGCCATCACAGAGCTATCACAGACCCCTCATATGAAGTGGTCAATATAGATGTATGCAGTGTGACATGTAAAAAGCAAGACAATGAATATATGTTAAAAGAGTTTTAAATGATTTGAAACCCTAGCACACACTGGATAGAAGATTAGGTTTCTCAGAACCTTGAGGTCCAAAGCTGTTGAGGGTTTACATATAATCAGACCAAGGCCCCTTCCACACAGCTGAATAAAATCCCCCATTTTCTGCTTTGAAGTGGAATATATGGCAGTGTGGACTCAGATAGCCCAGTTCAAAGCAGTCAGTCAACTGTCTCTGTGAGGAGCAGTTTAAGCAGACTACTTGCAAATAAGAAAACAGAAAATAAAGGAGAAAGAAAGGAGCACTGGTAAGTTCCTGGGTAAATTTGTTGTTTAGCTTCTAGTATTGTTAGCTGCTAGTAGGTATTTTTTAGCAGCCCGCGCGCCTATTGGCGCGCGATACAACATAAACCTGTAACAAGTTAAAAAAAAGAAGAAATATCCAAAGACTTGTAAAAAAGTAAATCAAGACCAAAACAAACAGTAAATCTACAAAAAGGAAAAAAAGTCAAATTATCTAGAATAAAGGAGTCAAATTATAAAAACATATTAACAAGAAATGGAGGTAGTCAGCCAGCAGTGGGAGGGGGGCTTACCAGTGTTTTTGCATTGAGTGTCACATGTATGACTATCTGCCTGCTGGGCAGAAGTCTTGGGTGTGCATTCGCTGCAGCGAGCTCCTGGCTCTCAGGGAACGTGTTCTTTCCCTTGAAGCCAAGGTAGCAGACCTGGAGAAGCACAGAGAGGAAGTGAGGCAGGAGGAAGAGATCTCCAGGGATGAAATAGGAGCATCCCACTCCGTTCTGAGCAGCCCTCCAGCTGCTTTGGAAAATGGGGGTCTTGGGCAGGGAGGACATCAGTCTGAGGAAGAGGGACCGGCTCCCTTAGTTGGGACCCCTTCCTCGGAGGATGTGCCCATATCCTCTTGCACCGAGGATACTTCTCAATGGGTGGTAGGAGGGGGGCTTCTTGTAGTGGGCGATTCGATTGTCAGGAACATAGAAAGCTGGGTTTGTGATGGATGTGATGACCGCATGGTAAATTGTCTGCCGGGTGCAAAGGTTGCGGACATCACGAGGCATCTAGATAAGCTGGTAGATAGTGCCGGGGTGGAGCCAGCAGTTGTGGTACACGTCGGCACCAATGACATTGGGAAGGCTAAACGGATGGTCCTGGAAGCCAAATTTAGGTTGCTAGGTAGAAGATTAAGGTCCAGGACCTCAAAGGTAGCATTCTCGGACATTCTACTGGTTCCACGTGCAGGGACAGCCAGACAAGCAGAGCTCAGGAGCTTCAATGCGTGGATGAGGCAGTGGTGTTGAGAGGAAGGGTTTAGATTTGTTAGGAACTGAGGAACATTTTCGGGAAAGCCAAACCTTTACAAAAGGGACGGGTTACACTTGAACGAAAATGGAACCAGACTGCTGGCAATTAATATTAAAAAGGCTTCAGAGCACCTTTTAAACTGATTCCTAGGGGAAAGTCGACAGGAGCTGGGCAGCTTCCGGTTCGAGAGGGTGAAATGCCAAGTATGGAGGATGAAATTTACGCACAAATGGCTGAGTCAACAGAAAAGATAGAAAGTAATCAAGAGGTAGGACATGGTAGGCCTTCTACAAATTCTCATAAACAGCCAAAGTTGAAAGGGCACCAGAGCAATAAATATAAATGTCTGTACGCAAACGCTAGAAGCCTTCGAACAAAAATAGGGAAGTTGGAATGTTTGGCAAAAGAAAAAATATATTGATATTATTGGCATAACAGAAACCTGGTGGACAGAGGAAAACAATTGGGACACAAAAATTCCAGGTTATAAACTGTACAGGAAAGACAGGAGAGGGGAAAATTGTGGTGGTGTGGCCTTGTACATAAATGAAGAGCTAGAATCTCATGAATTAGAATTTTAAGAAAATTCAAACTCACCTACAGAAACATTGTGGGTAAAAGTCCCAGGACAAAAAACTAATCTAGCATTAGGGATCTGCTATCGCCTCCCAACCAAACTCCAGAGAAAGGCTGCTACTTGGAAAATGAAATTAAACAGGCCTCAAAAAGCAATAAATTAGTCATAATGGGGGACTTCAACTATCCCCAAATAGATTGGCTAAATTCTTGTTCTACGCATGAAAGAGAGACAAGGTTCCTCGACATGCTAGCTGATTATTCCCTTGAGCAGATGGTCATGGAACCAACCAGGGGAAAGGGGATCCTGGACTTGGTGCTAACTAACGAACAAGACCTGGTTCAAGATGTCCTTGTAAATGAGCCCATAGGTACCAGTGACCACAACACAATAACCTTCAACTTAAGTTTGGATAGCAAACTGTCAGTGAAAACTAACACAGAGACCTTAAATTTTCACAAAGGTAATTTCACCAAAATGAGAAAAATAGTAAAGAACAAACTAAAAGGAACAGTAAAAAAAAAAATCAAATCCCTCCAGAATGCTTGGAAACTGTTTAAAAATACTTTAAAACAAGCCGAACTAAAATGCATTCCTAAAATCAGAAAGAGGCCGGGAAAGTCCAAGAGGACATCGGTATGGCTTACAAATGAAGTAAAAGATGTGATTGGAAAGAAGAAAAACTCATTTAAGAAATGGAAGGCTCTTCCTACTGAGGAGAACAGAAAGGAACACAAGCTCTGGCAAACTAAATGCAAAGCAACCGTCAGGAAAGCCAAGAGAGATTTTGAGGCACATATAGCAAAGAATATTAAAAAAATAACAAAAACTTCTTTAAGTACATCAGAAGCAGGAACCCAACTAGAAAAGCAGTTGGGCCACTGGACGAAAATGGTAAGAAAGGGACAATAAGTGAAGACAAGGAGATTGCTGAGCGGCTAAATGACTTATTTGCCTCCATTTTCACACAGGAGGACAGACAACATATGCCTGCAGCTGACTCAGTTTTTTCAGGGAGGGAATTAAATGAATTAAACCAGATAGAGATAAATAAGGAGGATGTTCTCACATGCCTTACTAAACTAAATGTCAACAAATCACCAGGGCCAGATGGCATCCACCCCAGAGTTCTTAAGGAACACAAGTGTGAAATTGCTGAAATTCTAGCCAAAATATATAACCTTTCTCTAAGATCAGGCACTGTACCCAAGGACTGGAGGGAGGCAAATGTAACTCTGATCTTCAAGAAAGGATCAAGGGGTGACCCAGGAAATTATAGGCCAGTTAGTCTAACCTCAGTTCCAGGCAAAGTGATGGAAACCATTATTAAAGAAAAAATCACTAAGCACATAGAAGAACAGGCATTGCTGAAGGAAAATCAACATGGTTTCTGCAAAGGCAAATCATGTCTTACTAACTTGATAGAATTCTTTGAGGGTGTAAATAAACACATAGATAAAGGGGACCCAGACGATATTGTTTACCTTGACTTCCAAAAGGCTTTTGACAAAGTCCCTCACCAAAGGCTCCTAAGTAAGCTCTTCAGCCATGAAATCAGGGGACAGGTCTTGTCCTGGATTGGAACCTGGCTAAACCGTAGGAAACAAAGGGTGGTAATAAATGGACACTTCTCTGGGTGGAAAGAGGTGAGAAGTGGCGTACCCCAAGGGTCAGTCTGATGACCGTTACTTTTTAATTATTCATTAATGATCTGGATGTAGAAGTAAATTGTGAGGTAGCAAAGTTTGCAGATGACACAAAACTGTTCAGGGTAGTTAAAAATGAAACTGATTGTAAAGAGCTCCAGAAAGATCTCTCGAAATTGAGTGAATGGGCAACAAAGTGGCAAATGCATTTTAACCTAAACAAGTGTAAAGTCATGCACATCGGGGCAAAGAACCTCAAATACACTTATCAACTGATGGGATCAAAGCTTTCTGAGACAAACCAGGAAAGGGATCTTGGGATTTTGGTGGACAGCTCAATGAAGATGTCAACCCAGTGCGCTGCAGCAGTGAAAAAAGCAAATTCTATGCTTGGCATGATCAGGAAGGGAATCGAAAATAGGTCGTCAAATGTTGTATTGCCTCTCTACAAATCTATGGTGAGGCCACATCTGGAGTACTGTGTACAATTCTGGTCACGCACCTTAAGAAGGATATAACGGAACTGGAAAAGGTACAAAGAAGGGCAACAAAAATGATCCAAGGGATGGAGCAGCTCCCTTATGAAATCAGGTTGCAACGCCTTGGTCTTTTCAGCCTTGAAAGACGGCGTTTAAGAGGTGACTTGATCGAAGTGTATAAAATCATGCATGGGATAGAAAAGGTGAATAAAGAAAAATATTTTCTCTGTCACACAACACTAGGACTAGGGGGCACTCCCTAAAGCTCCAAGGTAGGAAAGTTAGGACTAATAAAGGGAAATATTTCTTCACCCAGAGGGTCATTGGGTTATGGAACTCACTTCCAGAAGAGGTTGTGACAGCTGTCAGCCTGGACAGCTTCAAGGCAGGATTAGACAGATTCATGGATACCAAGGGAATCAGTAGTTACTGAAATGGACATCCAAGTGCCACCTCTGTGTTGATTGAGGCAGGCAGGATTTCCCCGGGTACTGGTTGTGGGGGGTCGGGAACAGATGAGGGTTTTGCCCTCCTTTCTGCTAGAGATCCCCGTGTACAACTAGTGGGCCACTGTGTGACACAGAATGCTGGACTAGATGGGCTGAGGCCCGATTCAGCATGGCTCTTCTTATGTTCTTATGTTCTAAAGCAGATATTGTGGGATTTTCTGCCTTGATATTCTGGATTATATGGCTGTGTGGAAGGGCCCCAGCAACAATTGTCATTCAGGAAGTACATCCTCAATACATGACTTTTTGTAATGCCATGTAGATCGGTTTGCTTACCCAATTCTTGAATGCATCTTTATCTTATTGGGATTAATTTGCATCATATTGTTTATCACGAAGCCCATTACAAAATCCCAGCATGGCTCCAGCATTTGCATGCCCTCAAGTGAAATAAAACAGAGTGTTATCATCATACTGGTGCCCTCAACTTCAAAACTCCTCATGATCTCAACACAGCAACTTCATGGAGCTGTTAAACAATATATAAGAAAGAATGCACTCTTATGGCACCTATTTGATTAATGTCCACTTGCTTGAGTAGGAATTTTTCAATGCCATTTTCTGTAACCTGTTGTCTCTTACTTCTATCTGACAATTCAATAAGATAGTGTGGTGATGTTTGCAAATCATAGTATTTGTAGCATGTTAATGAAAGCTACTGAGAAATTCATAAGATGAACAGAATAACATTTATCCTTTCTTTTACCCAGATGATGTTGTCAGTAAGAGCACACTAAGGTGCTTTTTGTTACAATGCCCTGATCTGAAAGCAGATGAAAATGGGTCAAATCTATCTTCTTCAAGAATGTCTGGAACTGCCCAGCTACCACACGCTTAAATAACTTATCCAGGAAGGGTATATAAGTGATTGGGATGTAGCTCTCACATATCTCTAGTCCAGGGGTGCTCACACGTTTTCAGCATGCGAGCTACTCAAAAAAACAACCCAGTCAAAATGATCTACCTACCCACTATCCAGAGAGCCATAAAAGCAAAATATTTGGAAATTTATTTCAATGAGAGCCATATAATATATTTTAAGACTGAATTCAACTAAATGTGAGTATAATAAGCCCCTGAATTTATTCATAATAATGATGATGATATTCATTCAGCCTCTGCTACTACTAATAATAATAATAGTAACAACAACAACAATAACAACAATAGGTTCCTAGAGTAGAAGGAGACCTCCAAGGTCCATCCAGTCCAACCTCCTTCTGCCATAAGGGAAAAACACAATCAAAGCATTCCTCACAGATGGCCAATCAGCCTCTGATAATAATAATAACAATAACAATAACAACAACAATGGGTTCCTAGAATAGGAGGAGACCTCCAAGGGCCATCCAGTCCAACCTCCTTCTGCACCTGGGCGGTGTTGGGAGCCTGTGGGGCAGGACTGAGCCTTCCTCCTGCCCTGCCTGAGATCTACCAGGACGCCCTACACGATCTACCAGTAGATCACGATCTACCTAATAAGCACCCCTACTCTAGTCCAAGGAGCTTCTTTTCAAGTGAGGACACACTGTACCCTCCCTGAAAGAGTAAAACATATATAACTTCCTGGATTCACAAATCAATGATGTTCACTAGATGTTATAACAATAAAATGGGCAAGTATCAGGATCACACATAGTGGGGTCGGCCAATGCAAGGATATTTCCATATCACCAGAATACAAGAACTAAAACTGATCTCTCAAAACTGACTTTGCATGCACTTCACACTTGTTCTGATCCTTTGAAGTATTTTTCTTCTGAAGTTTCTGACAAATGTACAGTGGGAGGTGAAGGACCCACCTGCTCTTTTCTCTGAACCTGATCCCAGCAAGTTCCTCACTACTTGAAATAATTCTGGTGGGCACCATGTACCCAAATAATGACCACTACTTAGCTGGTAATAATCAAAGATGCTGAGATTTCTAGCCTTGGAAACAAATTGATACAATTATTCTACCAGTCAGACATCTGTTTTGAAAACTTGGGCACACCCACACTATAGAATGAATGCAGCTTGACTTCACTTTAAGTGTCATGGCTCAGTGGTATGGAATTTTGCAAGGTCTTCCCCTTCTCTACCAAAGAGTGCTAGTGACCTCTCAAGCTACAGATCCCGGGATCCCATAGCATTGTGCTATGTGAATTAAAGTGGTATAAAACTGGTATCAGTTTGACAGTGTAGATGCAAGGAAAAAGTCTTTGGACTTTAAATACAGTTGCTCTGGGGGAACTGAAATGGAAGCCTGATTTAAGTGCATTTTTGTAACATAGGGCATCTGTTTCCAGTAAATGAAATTAGCTCCATATCTCTTGATGTACAAGTCAGTGTCAGCCAACATAAAACTGCTACATTCTTTAGTTGCAAGCACTCTGACCTTGGATTTTATGTGCTTGAAGGAGAGACTGGAACCAGATAAAACTATTTTCAGTCACTTAATAAGAACGATCTTTGAAAACAGACTTTTAATTATGTATAATGTGTTACCAATTACAATGAAGAGCACTTCTTCTGCCAAGCATCAGACGCTTGATAAAAAGCATGTATTGAAATGAAATATTCTTATTATTCATCATTGTCCATTTATGAACAAATATGGTGATTTAGACATGACATATTGCTTGGTCTATCTCTTATTTTCAGCAATGTTTTAATACAGTTTTAGTACATAATAAATAACTATGTTATCATAATGCTATCTTTCACCACTTGGGTATGTTTTTCCTTCAACTCATAACACAACCTCTCTCCTGTCATTTTTAAATTCTCTTTCTCAAACGTCTATCCTTCATGTTCTCTTAATTTAAGTCCACATGTCACCATTTCAGATGTTACATCCCTTCTCATTCTCTCAGACAGTCCTTATTGTCATGCAAACAATATTGTCTCTCAATAATGCTACACTTGTCAATCATTTTGCACCTGTCAATCTCTCTGTGCTCCGTTGGAATTGCTTTCCGTGTAAGTATACCTTACAAAGATACCATGTTATGTTACTTTATGCTTTACATTATGTCTCAGACCTTTTTCAGGCTACTCTGAGGAATGGTTAAATGCAAGTATAAAAGGACACACGCTTTTTGATTAAAGGGTGGCCAACAATGAAGTCCTCATTTTGTTGAACTTCAGATTTCAAAAGCTTTACTCAGTATAGTGAGTGGTGAGGGATAATGTTGTTCAAAAATATCTTGAATTTATAGTTTAGTAAATAATGTTTCTCCTTATTATGTGATAAGAACTCTGTTTTCCATCTTGGTATTCAGTGTGATAAGTCCAAGAACTGAGAGCCGATGGCTAAGAAGTAAATACATAGGAAGAGGAACCAGCTTGAATGACCATTTGAATCCTCACATCTTGAGTCCTACCCGAATCAACAACCAGTCTTCAGAATTCTGTAGACTCCACCATCATATCTCTTCCTTCCATTGCATTTGTGTTGTAACAATGTCCAGTGAGCCTACTCCACAGTTATACTCTTGTGTGGAGGGCAGTGCATTTCCATTACATTTTCTTCCCCTTCAAAAGAGGCTTTTCAGATTTTTTTGCTTCCTTCATAGAGTGAGTTAGGGTTTTGTTTCTTGTTTTTGAGCTAACCTCATTATGAGGTGGATAAAAGTGCTGGGTAGAGATGTGAGTTTTGTTGATTGCATTCTTAGAAATAAGCATGGCATTTTTCACAGGTTTTCTCTCTACTGGGAATGTCACATTTTGTCCTTTATTTCCTATACATGGTTCAGCTAGAAGCTGAAGATGAGGGGATGGTTCAATCAGAGGTTGTGAGGGATGATGGGATTTCTGTTGTGGGAAATGAGGGGATTTTGGATCGTGATTCTACATGGGAGAATGACTCTGTGTCGGGTCAGATAGAAACAGCTTCAGAGCAGGGAGGAGATGGAGATGCTTTGGCATGGGAAGATAAGTAGGACCTTTTCCCTGGTCGTTCCTTGGCAATGGAAGATAAGGAGATAGAAGAGAAAGTTCTTTCCCCCAAGAAAAAACCTGTGATCAGTAGGAATATGAGAGTCAGTTTATGGGAGGGGGGAATGAGATTACGTAGATCACAGAGAATTTGTGAGAAATCAGTAAAAGAGACCAGTGAGAAATCCTTGAAACAGAGCAATGTCAACGTCATGACTTCATGGCTTGTGGACCTTATATTACCATGTTGTTTACTGAAACGGTTAGATCAGGCAACACTGCATTACCAGCGTGTACACATTGGGCCTTGTTCTTGTTCCACATTCATGTCTATGTCTAAGATCTTTGAGAAAGTCTTGTGTTTATGTTCATGTATTAATATTTTGAAAGAAGTTCCTGTATCCCTGGTTATGGAATTATGCCTATGTTTTAATTCCTGGTTTTTTTTCATGTACCTTGTCACTTTTAAATAGAACTTTGCTGTTTGGACTAATGCCTTTTGAAGGCCTTTTTTCCTATTGATTTTTGGATATTGGTTTTTATATTACCTTTTGCCTTTGATATGTGTTTTCTTCAATGAACTGTTCAGTTAAGTAACACTGGACACTTGTGTGTTGTTGGGTGCAAAGGTGATTCCAGGCCAGAGTGCAACACTGCAGAACTTTTACATGCTAATTTCACTTGCAAAAA
Organism: Anolis apletophallus; assembly: GCA_030556195.1. Lineage (NCBI taxonomy): Eukaryota > Metazoa > Chordata > Lepidosauria > Squamata > Anolidae > Anolis > Anolis apletophallus. The sequence continues at coordinate 39,289,408 of JARBWK010000007.1, read as the reverse complement.
ACCTAATTATGTTCTGCAAAAATATGACACTTTTCTGCCAAAAGATTGTATTTTTTTACATTTTTCTTCGTCAAATGAAATTTTCTCAAAAAAGTCCCAAAGTTTGGAAAAACCGGGAGCCAAATTACTTGTAATATGATGAGATATATGGGAAACATTCTCATAGAAAATCAAATCTGAGAAAGAACTATGAGCATTCTTTACATAGCTAGTCCTGTGGGTTTCCTTCCCATTCCTATTATACAATTGCCCA
>JARBWK010000007.1:39240192-39289055 GCA_030556195.1 Anolis apletophallus | reverse complement strand
CCTGTATCCCTGGTTATGGAATTATGCCTATGTTTTAATTCCTGGTTTTTTCATGTACCTTGTCACTTTTAAATAGAACTTTGCTGTTTGGACTAATGCCTTTTGAAGGCCTTTTTTCCTATTGATTTTTGGATATTGGTTTTTATATTACCTTTTGCCTTTGATATGTGTTTTCTTCAATGAACTGTTCAGTTAGTAACACTGGACACTTGTGTGTTGTTGGGTGCAAAGGTGATTCCAGGCCAGAGTGCAACACTGCAGAACTTTTACATGCTAATTTCACTTGCAAAAAACCTAATTATGTTCTGCAAAAATATGACACTTTTCTGCCAAAATATTGTAATTTTTTTACATTTTTTCTTCTTCAAATGAAATTTTCTCAAAAAAGTCCCAAAGTTTGGAAAAACCGGGAGCCAAATTACTTGTAATATGATGAGATATATGGGAAACATTCTCATAGAAAATCAAATCTGAGAAAGAACTATGAGCATTCTTTACATAGGGGGGTCTTGAAGCTGTGATCCAAAAAGTAACCTTTCAACTGTGTTCAGAAGTAAATACTGGCTGTATTCCCTGACACACCTCTGAAGTTATCATATAATACTTGGGAAAATCCCAAGTACTCTATAGAAAAATACTAGAGGTTAGCAATTTGAAATATAATGAGATCAGAACCCTTCTCCCTGGTGAATTTATGCTAGTGTAGCTACAATGCTATACTGGATCCAGGCCCAGATTAAGGTCTTTTGGTGCCCTAGGCCAAAAGAAGCCCCCGCCCCTGGGGCGGGGAAGCCCAGCCCACAGAGCGGGGGAAGCCCCGCCCCGGGGTGGGGCTTCGTCCTCCTCCCTAAACCGGAAGTGCCCAAGGAAGGAGAGTGGGATGGGAAGGAGGATGACGAGGTGGAGGGAAGCCACGCCCCGGAGCTGCTGGCGAACATGCGCGCATGGCAGGAGGGCGCCTCTTCCTCCTCCGCCGTGTTCCTGAGTGCTGTGCATGGCCGGCAGCGGCACCGTGGACTTCCCTTCTTTCCTCCCATGGGAGGAAAGAAGGGAAGTCGCCAGTGCCGCTGCCGGCCATGTGTGACCGGCACTCAAGAACACGGTGGAGGAAGAGGCGCCCTCCTGCCACGCGCGCATGCTCGCCAGGCGCCAGCGGCCCCGTGGCTTCCCTCCGCCTTGTCATCCTCCTTCTCACCCCACTCTTCTTCCTTGGGCATGAGGAGGATGATGAGGCAGAGGGAAGCCATGCCCCCGGAGCCGCTGGAGGCCGCCTCTTGCTCCTGAGAGAGAAAGAGAGAGTCATGCTACACATTGCAGTTTTGCTTAAAAATATTTTTTTTTGGTCCTTGATCTAGCGCCCCCCCCCCCTAGGCCTACGCCCATAGGCCATGGCCTAGTGTGGCCTTATGGGTAATCCGGGCCTGACTGGATCATGTGGTGGCTAACTGATCATGCAGTGAATATGAGTATTTTGTAGTATTTGCAAGCACTTTCAATTCCACTGCAAGCAGTACCATGGTTAAGGACCACACTTATAGAACCACCATGCATGTGCTCCTAGGATGATGCAATAGTTTACACTGTTTACACAAGGTCTATGGAACTCATAATGGGATGTGCCATATATATGCATGGAACAATTCACCCACGTGTGCCATGTCATTTATACCAGTCTAGAGCCAAAATAGGATTCCAGCCAATTTCTGTAGTTATTTCATTTTTCTATTGCTTCTATTGAATTTGATTCTACTGTCTTAGTAAACAGATTTTGAAATGCTCCCTTCCCTCAACCATGTGTGAACACATATACTCAAACTGCATTCTCTGTGCAAACCAGCTCAATTCAATATGAGACCATGCATTCAACTACTTATGAAAGTTTCCTTGTTATCAGCTTTCCCAGAATGTGTCTGGTTCTTTAAATGGCACTCTGAAAAGTCTGCCGTAACTGAAAGCCTTTCCCCAAAGACGGATTATTTTTGACCAAAAAGAAAATGACTCACAGTGCCTGTTAACCTTCCTCTTTCATTAATTAAAATTATTTCTCTCAGTGGGGCTTTTTTAAACTGCCAAAAACTCTTCATTCAACTTGAGTCTGATGTAACTGGTATGCGTGTGTGAATGTGTGTGTATACGCATTTGTATACATGTGCACACTGTATGTGAACAGAAAATATATCTGAATCATGCCCTCATTAATTAATCTGGGGAAAATACATTAAATACATTTAACTGTCCACTTCATTAACTTTTTAGTGTAATTTATTAGACTAACAAAATCATATTAGTCCAAAACGTAATTGCTGAAGTGTGTACAACTTGTTGCCACCAGATTCTCTTATGGAGGCACATTACAGTAGCAAGAGATAATTGCAGTGTTTTAATTAGAGTTTCATTAGGAGTGCTTTTCAATTCAGAAACAATTAAGTTATCAAATGAAATCTTACTGCTTTTTACTGATGAATTTTTTTGATCTCAGGCATACAAGGCTTTCTTTTTAGAACAGATGAGTGAATGCTACTTTACTCCAGAAACACTATGTTGTGACTGTTTCTGCATAACTGGATCACATGCATTCCTGATCAATTTTGTAAAGAGGCCCCATGTGTGAAGTAGTTTCTCTCTGTGAGTTGGTGAGGATGATTCTGGAAATAAATTGAATCGGCTGAATCTAACTTGACAATTTTGTTGAATGGTTCCATTCTCTTCCACATGCAACAATGGTTTCCCATGGACAAAAAGTCTTGATAGAAAAAATTGCACTCTACTCTGTAATTCTCTTCCATATCATATTTCTTCCATGGCCTGGAAATGAGAAAAAGGAGGGAGAATAAATGGGCCCATTAATTCCATATACTTTTAATTAGAGGTTCTCTGGGGTGCTTAAATCTAGTATCAGGAGTTTTTCCTCTAACTATTCTACAAGCAATAATGGACACTCAAGCTCATGGTGGGATGCCTTACTGTCATAACATTTGAACCTGAGCCACTGAGAGGTTACTTCTATGATGCACTAGCTTTCTACAATAAAAACAAAAACAACACAAAACAAACCCATATCAGGCGATTGTGTGAGGCCTTACTGGTACATTATTCCTGTTATGTTTATTCATATCAGATCTGATCACCATGCTCATTATATCCCACATTAATGGGGTTATTGGGATAACAATACCAGTCTCAGCCCCCAACCAAACTCAGGTCCAAAACAAAATCCTGGCTACGGCCCTGACCCATATATACACATAAATAACCCATTTTCCAGACATTGCAATAACACAATTGTTGAAGGCCCACACTATTAGACTGAAGGTGGTTCCAGGCAGCACTAAATTGCACACTTTAATCAGGGGCTAAAAAACCCGATACCTGAGAAGATGTCCAGATACATACCTGTTGGTCTCAGGATTTCTGCCTCCACCTTCCACACTTGCTGCATTGTTGCAGGATTTTGCCGCCCCCAAGATGGCCACCGTGGGACGTCCACTGGAAAGTTTGACATATTTTGGCATTTAAAAAATGCAAATAATTTGATAAATTCTGTTCCTGGGTTATATAAGCTGCAGGGCCATCTGTGCAGACAGGGTGTTGTTCTTGGGTTATATGTGTCTGTTCCTGATTGCTCTTATTGTGAAAAGATTTACAACATTGACTAGAGGACCACAATTTTGCCCTGGCTAGAGAAAATGTGCTCTCCACATGTTTCATGAAGTTTCTGGCACATAAACAAAGTTTTCACCTCCTACTCCATTGTTACCTTCTTTGTAGGAATGGATCGATCAGGAACAAACACCTAAAGCTCAGGAACAAACCCAGATAAAAAAAAAATCCTGTGATTTCTGTGTGCAGGGACATGCAGACAAGATGTGGATTTTTGGCTCAGAACCGCGATATTCCCGCACCTGAAAATCTCACCTTTTTTCTGTTCGTAGTGATTGCTTACATAGTTACAAGGAACGGTGTTTGGTCACTCTCCTGCTCGCTGCGGGAGCTCCTGGGATAAAGGTAATGTCTGGACAGGCCCTGAGTATTTGGAAAAAGGATCAGCTTGCTTTTTATAAAGAGATAGAAAGGAAAGGGTGGTGTATTTTAATGAAACAGGTAGAACTTTAAATAATCATACACTAATACACTTTATTTATATTCCATTCTTCTCATCCCGAAGGGGACTCAGAGTGGATTACATCACACATACAGCAGGCAGTCCCTTCTAGATCCACATACAATTACATACAACATACAAACATATGACAAGTACAATTTTTAGAAGGATTTTCTTCAGGCTGCATCACAGGTGTGTCACAGGGTATGGTTGTTTCATTATGTCATTCCGTCATCACGTCACAAGGGGGTGCTGTTGCTTCATCCTCGTGACGGAGAGCCTCTGTTTTACCACATTCCACCTTTCGACAGCTGATCTTACTTTTTATTTAGGCATTGTAAGTCCTTCTTTGAAAAATTCTTCCCCGCTAGGCAGTTCCCAGTTTTATCTAATCACAGCTGAGCTGTTTTCGAACTGTTGGGTGAACAGTGGACAGGGCTCACAGCTGGGTGTCCAAACCAGCCTGGGATTCGAACTTGCAAACTTGCAATCTTCAGATTGCTAGCACAGCTGCTGTTACCGCTATGCTATCTCTCTGGTCTGAAGTCAGACAGGAATGCCAAAAGGAATGGAACTCGTTCTTCACAGAGGCTTCACTGGCACATCTATCAAACTCTTTTTAGTATCAGATAAAGGCCACTTTGTTTTTCTAGGTATTACCTTGCAGTGGGTCTAAAAGTGTGTGGGTGTGATTATTAGCCATTTTAATTGAGGGAGGGAGAATCTCTTTTTAAAAAAAAATAATTCAAGAATCTGTCCAGATGCCTGATATGATAATCCATCCATTCATCCACCCATCCATTAAACACTCTGCTATTATCCCTAATAAAGGCTCCCAGAGTTAATGCATTTCAGAGTTAATGCATCCTTAGTCTATGTCCAACAAAGGTCTATATTTACGTTTTCATGAATGCCAGTGTGATGCAGTGAGGATTATTTTGTTAACCAATCTTTCTGAGGCACCCTTCATAAGCAGGAGTAACCTACATCTAGCAAAGTTTCTTCTAATATTTGGAAAAATATGCAACATTTTTCATATGGGAAGGCAGTGCTTTGCAAAATTCTCAACAAAAACCTAGACAGGTTTTAAAAAGAAAAGGCTGTGAGATGTCCGTCACACTGTGAAACACTTGATAAGCATGCTTATCAGTGTTTTGTAGATAGCTGCCTGAAACAGATATAATCAATAAAACTAATAGTGGTGTGCCTTAAGAGCGAACAATGGCACATGAATCAAGGAGATTTCAGTAACATGCGATGCAATGTTTATCTCCATGCTGACCTTTCTGCTTCCAAGTAGAGGCAGTTTCCTGACCCTATCATCTCTACCAATGGCATAGTGACTATTTTCATAGGAGCTGTTGCTGAAGACAAGGAGATACTGACAGATTACTTGAAGATGGCATTTTATTCTTTGTGAGACTCTGCCAAAGGCAAAGCTCTCTGTGTTTCATATTTACGATGCATCAGCTGTTTCACAAAATGGGCTATGCCATTAAAAATGCAGATAGGTATAGAAAATAAGATTACAGAGTACATATTTTAAGACACATTTAGAGGTAGGGAGTTCACAGCAAGATTTCTTTTTCTTTTTAAAAAAGGAATGTGTTCTGCTTTTATGAGCAGGTGAACTAGAAGAGGAAAACATGTAGAAAAGATCTGCTCCACTGAACAACAAAACCTCTTAAAATATGCAATGTGGCACATAGTACCGAAGCGTGCCGAAGACATATTAATTGCCATAAGGATTTGGATTGTTTTATAGCAGTCATTATAATTTGTAAATAAGTTCCTTTCTAGAATTTTTATAGTTTAAAAATTATGTGTATTGTAATTAGAATATCTCTTTGGCCACATTTCTAGAAGGCTGCATTTCTTCTCAGACAGCATGACACTATTGTTGGAAAGATACACACGCACACACACACCATATCTGTTGTGCCTTTGGCAAATCTGAGAGTTATATTCCTCGAAAACAAAGTTGTTGATGTCTATGCAGATGGGCAGAATGATCCTGTGATGGCAAGATAGGAAGCATCCATAGAAGAGAAACTATTACTTGCTAATCCCTACTGGATTTATGTTAGACAGGATTAGAAGACAGGGATACTTTATTTTTTCTGATGGTTTGTAGATAGTTCTGCTCTTAGTTTTCTTTCAGCTCATCAGGACTGGTGTCAGCCATTCCCATTTTATGGACATATCTGTCAAAGTAGATCTAAAGCAGGCATGAAAATGCATTGACTGGAGCATAAACCAAGGCAGGCCTGGATTAACAATTTTTTGCACCCTAGGCCACACTTTGGAATTATGCCCCCGCATGTTGTGCTCCCTCCTGCCCTCCCTCCCTCCCTCTCTTGGGCCCCGCTGTTGCTGCGAGTAGGCTCCAAAACCACCGCCTTAGGGAAGGAGGTTGGTCTCGTGCCCTGAGCACAGGCCTGAGTCCTGCTTGACCCTCCCTCTAGGCCCCACTGACCTGGTCGTTGCTCCCGAAGGCGGGCCCGCCCACTTGACCTGCTGTTATTTCCCCGCTGGGGGGGGTCACTGCCACCTTTCCTCCTCCCTTCCGCCTTTCCTCCTCCTGTGCATGCGCTGAGGCTGCATCCGGGCCATGGGAGGCCACTTCCCTGAGGGGGGCATTTTTGCAAGATGTGTCGATGGTGCCCTCCATCCCTCCCTGGCGCCTCAGCTGCACAGCTCGCTCCTCTCCTCCGCCAGCGCCTCCTGGGCCTTCCTGGGGGCGAGTTCCATGGAGCCTGTTGCACCCATTGTCCCTACCTCTGGGCCTCTGCCTGGGGGCGTGTGTGGCGGTGGGGCTCCGGCTCCTCCTCCTCATCGTCCTCTCCTCCTCCTCCTCCCCACGGGCGAGTCCCTCAGATGCTGCTAGGCGGAGAAGGTGAGGCGGGGAAGCCACAGGCTGCCGGCGGCTCCACGAACAGGTTGGAGCCCCAGCTGGTGGTTGGAGAGAGCAGCATGAGGCGGAGGCAGCCCAGGAGCAGTGGCTTCCTTCCTCATCTCCATGCGCCGTTGCGTTTTTATTTGTTTCAACGTTTGGGGGAGATGAGGGTTCTATGATCTGCGACCCCCTCAGCGTGCGCCCCGAAACCATGGCCTAGCCTGGCCTTATGGGTAATCCGGGCCTGAGCCAAGGGTGGGAAATGCAGCAGCTCCTGGTAAATTTCAAAAATAAAATTAAAATAGATATCAATAAAATTACATTAATTGAGGCATCATTAGGTTAAATGTCTTTGAATATTTACATAAAACTATAGTTTAAGACAAGACTGTCCAACTCTGATTAAACCATTATTCTAACCTTCTTCAATCTAAAAGTGCTTATGTATCCTTCCAATAATGATAAAGAATAAAATAATAAATGTAATAATAATAATAGAGTAACATAATGGAAATGTAATAATAGCATTAATAATAGAGTAAAATAATAAATAGAATAGAATAATAAATGTAATAATAAAAAATAGAGTGAAATAATAAATGTAATAATAATAATAATAAAACAGAGTAAAATAATAAATAACCTTGACTCAAGAAGAAGCTGGGGGAGGGGGGAGTGCTCTTTCAGCCTATACTCGAGTATATATGTTAATACAGTGTTCACTCACTTATGGCTGAGGATATGCTCCAGGACCTCCCGCAATAAGTGAAAAACCGTGATGTAGGGTCGCTCTATTTATTTTAATATTTATACATTATTTTAGTAGTTATACACTATTTTAAGTTTTTCTAAACTTAAAATAAAGTGAAGGAAAGGAAGGAAAGACCCTTCAAGGCTGGAGGGAGGGAGGATTGTGGAGGGAAAGCATCTTGGAAAGCGGTGGCGGCAACACCCCACAAAACAGCGAAAATCCCTTGATATCTATATACTGTATTGAATTAATATTTTTTTGAAATCCACGAAACTGCGAGTCCACAATAAGCAAACTGCAAAGTAGCAAGGGAACACTGTACATTCATTTCAAGAGAACTGTGTATTAGGAAATCCATTATATCCATTTGAGATATGAAGGAGATGGACTGTAATAATTTTTGATTGATGAAAGAAATGTAAAGGGATTGCAGTTTGGTACATAAAAGTTGCCAGAAAGGAAATGTTTATTTATTTATTTATTTCTCTCATTAATTTCCACTTATAGTTTTCTAACAGCATAAAAATAACCTCGCCAAGATCATATTAATTCAAACCACATGGAGTAGCCCTCCTCTCCACATACATCAATAAATCAGCTAAAGCATATGTTGATTAGTTAAAGCTAAAAGCCTGGGTTAACCAATGTATTATACTTTTTCTCTCTGGTTATAGGTCAGATTTTTTTTAAAGCAGCAGTGCATTGATCAATTAATTCACTTTAGGCTGTAGTGAAGGTACTTATTGCTTTTATTGAAAAGACATTAGAGAAATGAATTGAGAAGCATATCAGTATTTGTTAGTCACGACAGCTACAGGTTGTAACTCTGAATAGAAACAACAGCAATCCAGCCTAACTGCCAAAGACCAACCTGATTGCCTGAATAAAAATATATTTTCCTCATAGAAGATAAAATGTAGGAAAAGAGTCACTCTATGTATTGTCAAAGACTTTCATGACTGGAATCACTGGGTTGTTGTGAATTTTCCGGGCTGTATGGCTATGTTCCAGAAGCATTCGCTCCTGACATTTCACCTGCATCTATGGCAGGCATCTCTCAGAGATTGTCTGATGGAAACTAGGAAAATGAGGTTTATATTTCTGTGAAATGTCCAGGGTTGGAGAAAGAACTCTTGTCGGTTTTGAGGTAGGTGTGAATGTTTCAACTGGCCACCTTAATTAGTATTTAATGGCTTAGCAGATTCAAGGTGTGGCTTCTAACTGCCTGGGGGAATCCTTTGTTGAGAGCTTCTTAGCTGACCCTGCTTGTTTCTTGTCTGGAATTCCCCCTATTTTTAGTGTTGTTCTTCATTTAAAATCATGACGGTAAATAAATATCAAAGAAAAAGTATCCAAACACTGGATTCACTTAAAGGATATTGTATTCAATAATTACTCCTGAGGAGTTGCAGGCAAATCAACATATCAACCCCAATTGGGTGCCTTAAATACAACCATGTTTCAATCCCTTATAATTAGAATATCCATGTAAACAAAATAAGTTCCCAGTTCCTGGGTGGGATGAAAAAGGTAACGCTTAAAAGTAAGTTTTCTAAACCCCAATGGGTATTTATAATCCAACCCGATGGGTATTTGTAATCCAATGGGAAATGGAAGGCAGGCACACCGTCAAACCCCAATCCTGGGCTTTGTAGCGTCCCCAATGTGCCTGCCTTCCATTTCCCATTGGATTACAAATACCCATCGGGGTTGGATTATAAATACCCATTGGGGTTTAGAAAACTTACTTTGCGGCGTTACTCCACCTTTTCATCCCACCCAGGAACTGGGAACTTATTTTGTTTACATGGATATTCTAATTATAAGGATTGAAACATGGTTGTATTTAAGGCACCCAATTGGGGTTGATATGTTGATTTGCCTGCAACCTCAGAGTATTATTGAATACAATATCCTTTAAGTGAATCCAGTGTTTGATACTTTTCTTTGTTCTACAGTGACCACACCCGTTGTGTTATATTGTACCAGGTAAATAAATATCAACACTAAAAAAACCCAGGGGAATTCCAGACAAGAAATAATCAGGGTCAGCTAATGATTGTCACACGATCATCTATGCTGGGACAATCATCCTTGCTATTGCAGTGAGGAGTGAGCCAGACCATCCACAAAATCTAACCTTGCTCTTAAGTAATGCCCGGTCAGTGAAAAATGAGGCTCATATTTGATTTCCTCAAAGATGAGGGAGCTGACCTGGCATGCTTTACTGAAACTTGGCTGGGAGACATTAGATTCCCAACCTAGGGCCCAGTGAGGGAAAGTGGAAGGGTGGGGGAGCTGTGATCTATAAATATCATCTTAATCTGACCAGATTACCTGTTGGGGAACTGAATCACACATAGTGTGTGTGTACCCGAGTCTAAAAACCAGGGATAGACTAGAGATTCTGTTGGCATACTGTCCACCTGTCTGCCTAACAGACTGTCTTGCCGAGCTCACAGAACTGGAGTCAGAAGTGTTGTTGGAGTCTCCCAGACTTTTGCTTCTGGGCAACTTCAACATACCACTGGAAGCCAGTGGTATGCTGAATGCTCAGGAATTCATGGCATCCATGACGAACATTGGCCCTGTCCCAATTGGTCTCTGGACCAAAGTATTTGGTAGGTCATACCCTTGATGAGATTTTCAGCTCAGAACATACCAATATGTGGGCGAGGTCAGGACCTTAGCCAGGATTTTGATTTGGGGGCTGAGTTTGATTTTTGGGTTGGGGGCTGAGTCTGAGTGAGAGAGGGTCTACCCTAGCAAACCTTTTGTATCGTTATCCCAATACCCCCATGCATATGGGATATATTGTGTAAACACAAGTTTCGTAGTGGAAATTGTATACAAGAACACAGTAGGAAGCAACACATTGATATATATCAAATCACCTATAATATAACCAATAAGTATCAAAGCAGCAACATTAAGCCCACTTAGGCACACGAACGTAGCAGTCCCGGAGTACCACCAGCCAATGATAGATTCGCAAGACAGGAGGTGTGGGAAAACAGTCCTGGGAAGGGGTACAATGCGACGGAGAGGAAAGTCTTTGAAGGTAGCAATGCGGTACAGTTTCTGGACACTGAAGTATATAAGGAAGGGTGCAAGCTTCGGATCCGCAATTATAGGAAGCCCACGGACAAAAACTCCTTACTTCACTACAGCAGCCATCATCCCTATCCCCTTAAGAATAGTCTCCCCTATTCGCAGTATATTCGCCTTAAGCGCAACTGCAGTGACATCCAGGACTTCAATAGGGAATCCAGAAACCTCCGCACCCAGCTCTTAGCTCAAGAATATCCCGGTTCTATCATCCACAGGGCTGAATGTAGGGCAAGATCCATCCCTCGTGAAACTCTCCTTCAGAAGAATCCCCGCAAGAAGTCTGAACGTATAGTATGGCCACTTACATACACTGCCCATAGCCAACAGATAGTCTCGGTGGTTACGAAACATTGGGGTATTTTACCTGACATCCCTGCCTTTAAATCACCTCCCATGGTGGCTTACAAACGTACACAGAACTTTAGGGACCTGCTGGTCCATTCCACCCTATAGGACGCACGCCCCAGAAGCATAGTCACCCCGGGGTGTAGACCTTGTGGCAAGAACTGCGCATCTTGCACGCAGGTGTTTAGAGGGAAAGAGGTTGCCAGCCTCTGCACCGGTAAAACATATACATTGCGGGACTACACTGACTGTAATTCGGAAGCATGCGTGTATTGTCTTTTCTGTGATTGTGGGATGGTTTATGTTGGTTTTTCATCTCGCCAATTGCGCGTGAGAATGTCGGAACATCGTTCTCGGGTGCGCACAGGAATGGACAACAGCATCCTCTATAGACACTTCAAGGAGAAAAAACATGGTCCAGACTCCTTTAACTTTACTGGCTTGGAGAAAGTCAGGTTACCCCCTCATTGCAACGCCCATAATTTCCTCCTTAGGAGGGAAACCTGGTGGATAGTCCATCTACAGAGTGAGTTCCCCCTGGGCCTCAATGACCCCCTCCCCTTATCCGCCCTTCTCACTTGAGCCTCATTAGGATTTCTGTATTTAGGCTCTGCCTCTGCTGTCAAAACTTACCTTCGGGTCCGCAGGATGTATCATGTCGGATCATAACCGTTGCTGGTATGTACTGTCTGCCTGCTTGCATTGTCTCCACTGTGGAAATATGGTGGCTTGCTTGTATATGTGATGTTTGTATATTCTTAATGTTTCAGAATGCATTATACCCTGCGTTTCATTGCCCGGCACTGATACCACCAGCCGCTTGAAAAAGCCCCGTTGGGGGCGAAACGGACTCGGCGCGCTATTTCACCGTCGCGGCCTTGGCGCCCTACGTGTTCCACCGGCCGGCCATTCGGGCCCTTTGCGCAGAATTGGGATCTTTGTGGTGAACCTGGATGAGTATTGGCTACCTCAGGGGACGGACATTATTTACCTTCAAAGACTTTCCTCTCCGTCGCATTGTACCCCTTCCCAGGACTGTTTTCCCCCACCTCCTGTCTTGCGAATCTATCATTGGCTGGTGGTACTCCGGGACTGCTACGTTCGTGTGCCTAAGTGGGCTTTATGTTGCTGCTTTGATACTTATTGGTTATATTATAGGTGATTTGATATATATCAATGTGTTGCTTCCTACTGTGTTCTTGTATGGGATATATTGAGCATGGTGATCAAATCATGATATGAATAGCATATCAGTTTAAATAATGTACCAGTAAGACCTTCTTGTGGACCACACTGAGAATTTCGGGGGGAGGGAGGGGCTCAAGCTTCTCACGCCCCACCCCTGGCTACATGCCTGGCGGAGGTGAATAATACCTCTGATTTGTCATAGAGAGATCATTTCCTGGTCAGGTCTAGTATCATAGCTACATCCTACCTCTGCAGGGGTGGAGGACCTATGAAAGTGGTCCACAATTGAAGGTTAATGGATTCTTTGAGATTCCAGAAGGCCTTAGAGACTTCTCTAGAAAACTCGACACATTGTGTCTGCAGATTCACTTCCAGCTGAGCTGTTCAGAGTGGTGAGAAGCTTAACTCAGGTTCCCCTTCCCTACTAACTCATTGCTAGAACTTTATGTAGTTCATTTGATGTTTTTACCAACCATTTTGCAGATAAAATCCCTCGCCTAAGACTTAGATGCTGTTATTGGAGCAGAGGCCAAGAACGAGGTATCCAGGAACTGTAAGTGGGGTTACACTGGATTGGTTTCAATTAAGGAGGACTGTTGATGTGGACAAGCTGCTGGGGTTATTCTTGATCCCTGTCCATCTTGGTTGGACACCCAGGGAGGAGATGCAACATGATCTCAAATACAACAAATAATTAATGCATCTCTCACAGAGAAAAACTTTCCATCCTTTTGAAAAATAAGCAGTAGTTAGACTGCTGCTGAAAAAAGCCCTCCCTAGATCCCCTGGAACTTAATAATTACCGACTAGTATCTAACCTTTCTTTTTGGGGGCAAGGTGATTCAGAAGGCAGTTGCCCTCCAACTCCTGGATGACACACTCTTCAAACAGGCCTCAGAGCAGGATACAAAGTTGAATCTGCTATAGTGATTATCTCCATTTCAACACCTACAGTGTATCCCTGTTGGTGTTTCTAGACCACTCAGCAGTCTTCAATACCATCTACCATGGTATCCTTCTGGAACACCTGGAGGGAATACCTGGACTGGGAATCAGAGGAACTGTACAGTGATGCCAGTCATACCTCTCAGGCAGGTTCCAGATGGTGTTACTTGGGGATAGCTGCTCTTTAAAAAAACCCTTTATGTGGTGTCCCACAAGATGCTACACTATCCCCAATGCTCTTTAATATCTACATGAAGCTGCTGGAAGAGATAATCCATAGGCAGGATGTTAACAGGATATTTCCCCATGCCTTCAAAAACAGCTTCAACTAAGGATAGCTTGTCTCCTCTCAATGAATGTCTGGAGGTAGTAATGGGCTGAATGAGGAAAAACAAATTGAAACAGAATTCAGATAAAACATCAAGGGTCCTAATCTGGAGGTGGAGGTGTGTTAACCATTCTGGATGGGTTTACACTCTCCCTGAAAGACTGTGTTCGCAACTTGGGAGTACTCCTGGATCCTTCTCTCCAAATGTCAACCCAGGTAGATGAGACAACCAGGAGGGCTTACTACCAGTTTCAGCTGATACACCAGCTGTGCCCCCTCCTAGATTTGGAAGACCTTAAGACAGTAGTGCATGTGCTGGTAACCTCAAGGTTGGACTTCTGCAATGTGCTTTACATTGAGCTACTTCTGGGTCAAGTTCATAAACTCCAGTTGGTTCAAAATATGGCAGCCAGGTTACAGGAACATCTAGAAGTGAACATATTGCACCTTTCCTAAAGCCACTGAACTGGCTGCCAGTTAGTTTCCAGGCAAAGTACAAGGTGTTGGTTGTGACCTTTAGAGTCTTATAAAGTTTAGGTCCAGATTACCTACAGGATCGCCTTCTCCTGTACAATCTGCCCCTAACACTTATGTCCTCTGGAGGATGGTTACTCCAACCAGCCAGAACCTGACTGGTGACCATCACCCCGAGGATCTTTTTGTTGGCCACTCCATGACTGTGGAATGATCTGCCGGAAGAGCTTCAACAGTTAAATGAGTTGTCAGAATTTAAAAACCATTAAGCATGAATTTTAAACTAGTGTCCTTTGTTTAATCTGTTTTGTGTATTTTAATATGTATTTTATAGAAATACATTTTAATATGTATTTCTGGTATTTTCACAATTTTATGTGTTTTAATTATTCTGTAACCTGCCTCAAGCCATGAGGAGAGTCAGGTAAGAAAATTATTATTATTATTATTATTGCACAACTGTACCAATTCACTATTCTGTGATCCTATGACTGTACTCCCACTTTGCTGCATAATGCTACCTTTCTGCAATTGCACTGCTCCATAATTTTTAAATTCTTTAGAAACAATTTTGCAACCGTAGTTGAGTTTACTAAAATAAACAATAAATAATTTTTTAATCAATGGATTGCTGTGTACGGAATAGTAAGGAGGAGAGGGATGGGAGTGGTGGGGAGTGAATCTCACCCCATGACATGCTGGCATAGAAGTGGAACACCACACCAGGTAAGTGACAGGAATGTGGGACGATCAGTGACTATTGACAAGCTTATCATGGGAAAGTGGGTGGCATCCTGTTATACAAACCAACTCTTTTACTTCAATGCCTAATTGCCACCTTTGTCCAATAAAGTCCATAGTTGCACTACTGACTATAATTTCTCAATCCATCCAACCTCATACTTTCCCTCTCAATCGTGATACTTTGTAACTGAGGGGGAAAAGAAGATAATATAGAACAAAAACAAAATATCTGTTTGGGTCGGTCATTCCATATCTGCTGCAGCATCAAGTTCTAGCCTCAGAAATTTTGTGGCTGTGAAGTGTCGGGTTGCTCCAAGTCAAAGGGATTTCTCTTATTCTCACATTCTGTGAAATTAATAGCACAAACCTTTTTTGATTAAATATAGCCAGATTTATGAATAAGGCCACAATTCTTTCAGTGTGGGCTCTTTCACTGTTTCAGCATATTTAATGTGTAGTCTATCCCCCTGCCTACTGCCCACTTTCATTCAAACAGATAAGTCTAGAAAAATGACACTTAGACATCTCACAAATCTTACAGTGTTCCAGCCGCTTTGTAGACACCATTTTGCAAGGCAGGAATTTTGAAAAGGTCACTGTGTGAGGAAAGAGAAAACAAGTCACACAAAAACTCAGCTGGAAGCTGACGGAAGACTTTCTGCAGAAGACAAGCTGAAGGTGCTGCTTCCACTACCCTTTTGACTCAACTGAGAAAACTTAATTATCCAAAGACTGCCAAATATTTGATTTATCTTTCTCCTGTGCATAATAGGATTCCATTTCATATAGCTTTGATTTCTTTTCAATTGTGATCATTTATTGCTTGCCTGATGAGAACGTAGTACAGGACCTACTGTTAGTATGAACAGTTGGAGAAATGCTAACTGTGTCAACTAACTAGCTTGGACCCTGCTAGTACATTGTTTTGAACATGATTTTATGAGGCATCAGGTTGGGAGAAATGATTGCTGTTAATATATAGAAACTCCTCGCCAATTTACCATTTGTGTAATCATGTTGAAAAATCAGGAAACCCTTTTCACTTTCTGTATTATTGCTGAAGTAGCCACAGATTTCTTATATAGAGGACTGAGAGAGTACTGTGTTACTTGTGAGCAGTATTCTGCTACCATTTTGTGTTCTCCATGAACTCAATGACTATAGTATATCCTTGTTTGTAAAACAAGAGTGCAGCAAGGTGGGATGAAGTAGATGTGGACATTTTTTAATGAAATTTCAATGGACAATAGTATTGTCTGGCCACCTTTTTATGCCCAGAAGGTGGAGGTGGTGAAAATGTGGACTTCTAGATGTTAAACTACAGTCTCCATTTCCCATGGATATGAAGGTTAGAGATGATGGCACTTCGATTCCAATATATGGATGTCTACACATTTACCGTTTCTTTCTTATCCAAGCAATCCCCAAATTACACCTGACCTGCAAACAACTCATAGTTACAAACAGGGGTGAGACAACAGGAAGTGATAGAAATCTATCTCTTGAAAAAGAAATTCACTCCTTAAACAGTTTCCACTGAAGCTTGATCACCAATCCTTGTTTCCACAACAAGCCATTTTTTCAAAATCCAATTATCACAGGGACAGAAAGTAAGGTGAAATCTTCTGAAGAAGGATACAGACAGCAAAACAAACACAGGGGTGTTAACCCTTCCCTATGCCATCTAAAGTGTGTGTGTGTGTGTGTGTGTGTGTGTGTGTAGTTACACTTAAAAATGTACCTCTTCTGACTTACAAATAAATTCAACTTACAGAACTTACCTTGTTCATAATTTGGGAGCTGCCTGTATAGAGATACACGACCTCTTGAAATGGTTGATTTTGAATCATCTTCCATTCTCAACCTAAGCAAAGCAGCATCACATATCATTACATATGGAAAGAATTTGAGATTTTATGTCATATGAGTATGCTTCAATAACCCCAGGATACCTTAGGCAGAAACTAGGCAGAAGCAAGACCATTGTCTCATTTTCTTGCAAACACATTTTTGAAGCTCTTAAGGTTGCTTCCATGAAAGAGTATGATGACAAACCAGGAAATTTAAGATATGCAACACCTTACGAAATCTTGCCATCCTCCTTCCATCCTGTAGTGTGGACTATATGTTTCAATTAGTCTGTTTCGGATACATTCTGCTGGAGATTTCAACTCTTTGTCTTACAAAAGAGGCCTAGAGAGAACAAACTGGATTGGGACCATGGCCACAAAGAGATGACCACTTAAGATATGATCAGGATGAAAAGCAATAAAGGGAGAACAACAATTCAATGGAATTGCCACCCACCTCCACAACTCCTACCACCATTATCATAAATGCAATTATAATTTCAAGATGCCCTTAAGGTTCACATCTAACTTGCTCTTTAGTATTGCAGCTGCCGGTATAACTGGTGACTCATAAGTGGAAATGATGTTCAACAACAATACAGGGCAACCACAAAAGAGCTCTACTGCAGAAAGACAGAAGGTTAATCTGCTCCAACTCAATGTCCATATTTATGAAGGCCACTTCTTATTAATGTTGTCAGGTCAGGGACATCACCAGCTTTGAGATGTCAGGGACAAAACCAGAAACTTAAATATGGTGCCCACTATGTCAAAGCATGATATTTCTTTGGCTAGAAATAAAGTTTTCTGGACACTGAACTGAAAAGAAAAGCAATATTTTGTTAACTCATTTTTGAACACCTATGCAGGCATTGCTTTTAACACGTACAATAATCAAACCAAAACATGTTTACAAAAATATCAAAATCCATGGCTCTTCAACTTCTATTACATACATGAGAAGTAAAATGGTGTATCTTATATAAAGTGGCAAAATCAAATTTTGGTTTTGGGATTTTTAAAAAAAATTGAGCCAAGGATGGCTGAATCTATAGACACTGAGGGCTGACTATATGACCCAGATATGGCTTCATGTTTTTCTTTGGGAGAAACAGTGACAAAGACAGAGTGGTAAGACGTGAGAAAAGATGTGAGGGGTGTAAATAGCACAAGTGGGGGTATAAGAAGAAAGAAGAGGAAAACCAGAAAGAAAGAGAAGGATGGGAAAAGAGGGGGAATGCACATATAACAAGAAGTAATGGAAAAGGATCGTGTTGAAAGGTAGGTGGTTAGAGAAGGAAGGAGAAACCAACTGCAGCTGGAGAGGGAAGAAAGAGAAGAAAAGAAGAAAAGACTTTGAAATGAGGAATTATTAAAATCAAGTGTATGGAAGGAGCAAGGATAAGAATATCCAAGAATGGACGGGAGTGAGGCAAGGAAGCAAGGGAGAGGGAAGGAATAAAGTATTTAGCCACTGGTGATTGGGGAAGAGACAGAAAGAGAAAAGAAGCAAGAAATAAATAAGAGTCAAGATTTATTTATTTAAAAACTTTTATATCCCAATCTTCTCACCTCAAAAGAGAGACTTTCAGCAGCTGTTACTTCTCACACCATAATACCTGCTGAAATTACCTCTTCAACACAACCATTAAAGATACAGGAGCCCTTTCTGGTTTTTATTCTGGAAAACCTAGTTACCACTCCCATCCAAAAGTAAGGCTGGAATTAACCAACTATATTTTTAACTATTACAATGATAAAATGCTTGACTTTTAATCTTTTTAAAAGAAAAGTGTAGCTTGAACAGACAAAGTCCTAAGCAAGAATGTGTAACACTTAAAGCTTTCTTGTTAGTTGAATTAGGTCACATCTATATTGACCACTTACCACCTCATCTGATGGGTTACTTTCCCTGTTGTGTGCTCTAACTTTTCAAGGTGGAGCCCATTACATGATGCACTTGTACTTCTGGCTGGGCTCCATCAGTAAAGGACAACATATGAGGCTTCCCATGATGCCTGCAGGACAATGGGGGAAGCAGGGTGGTGACGCTTCCCCTTGTGGGATGGGGGTTGAGGTTAGTCATGAGATGGAGTGATAGGTTCTCTACACCTCTCCCCCACCAGGACTCCATTGATTCACCACAATGTGTGGGCCTTTGTGATGAAGTTCTAAGTGCAAAGGGCCAACAAATCAGCTCCACTGTGGCTATACAATGCACAGAGTGGATTCGTGTTGAAGCTGTTTAACACAGTCTTAAACTATGTTAACTAAAGTTGTGGGTTGCTCTGGATTTTCAAAACCATGACTTTGCTCTAAAACCTATGACTTAGGGCCTAAGTAGATGGTTAGGTTGGCTCCCAGATAGAATAGGTGTCAACTGTTTACATGGCTATCCTGTGTTTCCTGAATTCAGGTGTCCCAGAGACATGGGATGGCTCTTGCTGTCCTCACCTATTCTACTTGTCTGGGTGGCCAGCAGGTCTGACATGAGCTGTGTCAAGCAATGATCTGATCAGAGAAATTAGGGGGGAGAGGAGGGGCAATTCTTTCTCCCCCCCCCCCCAAATGCCAAATTTACCATTGTGCATAGGTGTGCTTAAGCACAGGGCCCTGGTGGCAGAGTGGCATCTTCCTTTTTTATTATTTATTGGGGTTTCTAGAGTAGTACAGTAAAACATAAAGTTAGGGATGAAATTAGTCAGGGGAGAAAATTGGAAAAAGGAGGGGGGGGAACAGAGGGTGGGGTACAGTAGGGGAAAGAGAGAAAGGGGGAAGTGATAGATAAAAGTGAAGAGGGTAAGTTTAAAGATAAGTTGAGGGGGACGACGTTAAAAGAAAAGTCGTCCATCGTCTTCCGATCCATTCCACGGGGCGTTCCAAGGGTCTTGATTCATCATTCCCAAGTGATATAGGGTCATCCCATCTTACTTCTCTAATTTCTTTTGGGCATCTTCCTGTCCCCCCTCCAACTTTTATAATGAATTTTGCTTATATGGTGCCATTCTAAATGTGAAGTTGTTCTGTGTTTTGAAGTGATTCCAGGCAAAATGATAGTCTATGGGAGTTGATAGTCTATGGGAGTGTGCCACAAAGCAGGCAGTGTAGGCTTATTGGACCTACCTCCTTCGGGGCCCAAGTAAGGGACCTCATAACTAGCACAGGGCTTCATTTGTCCTAAATCCAGCAAACCCCCTCCCCCAATCACTGTGGCACCTGATTGATATCATTCCAGGTGACAAGCAGCCAACATGGTCTGTGTTCTAACACAATGTGCAGAATGGGAGGGGATGGTCAGCATTTTTTTCCTGCAGCAGCCAGGAAATGGCAGTGTAAACCATGCTGGAACCAATCCAACAAACACCACCAGGCTGAAATGGCCACGAGATAAGTGGTCAGTACAGAACCACTCTTAGTTTTTGCTATTACTTTGGAATCTGTTTATTTAAGCTGTTTTTCTGATTTGTTATATGTTTTACTGGCATTGAATGTTTGCCATTGTGTTTTAAATTGTTGTACACCACCCTGAGTCCCCCTGGGGAGATAGTGTGGGCTATAAATAAAGATGATGGTGATGAAGGTGATTATTATTATTAAAATGGGATGCTATTTAATTTGGTAAGCCTAGCCTCATGGCAGTTAATCTACATTTGCCTTAGTGGGCCAGTAGTTTGGATGAAATTTTAATTATTTATACATCGAATTGTGCCTCCTGGAAGCTGCTCTGAGTCCCCCACTGGGGGTTGAGAAGAGCGGGGTAAAATGCCAGAAATAATAAATAAATAAAAATAAATCTTGGTGAGCTGTCCTATTCATGTACCTTGGTAGGAAAAAAAATCCTGTATGTGTTTTTTTTATAACTGATTTTTATTAAATTTCCAAATTTTTATAGACATTACAAAACATACAAGTACACCATACACGAATACAGAAGGAAAAGGGGAGGGGGGTGGAGGGAATATAGGGCAGTTTTGACTTCCGTTCTATGGAAGTCAAAATGGAATTAGAACGGAAAAATCCTGTATGTGTTATTCTTACTGACAAGAATCAAATAAAAAATAGTTTCCTCTCATTCTCCATAAATACAATTCTTGATGATAGAATGTCCGAAAGGAATGGCAATATCAGGAGTGGCAAGAACAAATGCAAAATGATTTAAGTTTTGGAACAGTAGCAATTTTACATCCAGGTTCCATTGGCTATCACAGGAGAATCTTGACAAAGAACCTCTGCTCCATTAGTGAATTGCACCGTATGTCATTCCCAAGAAATATCCGCCCCTCCAATAGAAATAACAGATTAGATATTTCAAGGTTCCACATGCGTGGTCTAATACAAAATGGACAGCTCTTGAGAGTAATGTAATAAAGAGAAAGAGAGAGAGAACTCTTTCCCCCCATACTAATAAAACTTCAGCTCCTCGCTGTTTTCAGGCAACACATTCTGGGATTGAACTGCTGAGGTCCACATAAATTCAGGTTATCCATATAGCCGTGCAGAAAATCTTCAAGATGAGTTCTTTATTAATAGAAAGACTGAGTGAATCAGTCTGCCAGCTTAATGATCTGGTCCATAATTTGAATCCATTGGATGTTGCCTGTAAGTACCCCAAGGAGCAGAGATCAACCATGACCTTGACTTACAGTTGCTCAATTTAAATCCTCCTCTAATATATTTTTTGATACTAACTTGTTTTTGCTGTGAAAGAGCTCAAAGCAGCAAAAAGCACAATTGGCCTAATCTGGTTTCATTTGCTTGCGTGAACAGGTATTTTTTTCTCATATCCTTTGGTATTTGCTTCCTTTTCATTTTGCAGGACTTAAACATGCATAACGATGGATGTTTACGACTCGCAGACAGCATTTTATGTACTGGCCATTGCATAGGAATTTTATTTATATTATTTAAGACAGAAAAGATATTGGGCAGGGATAGGTATGTAGCTTTTTTTCCTAGCTATCAGGACTGGCCTGTGATTTTTCGCTACTCCTGGCATAATAGCAATTGTTGCTTCCCCCATGGCAAGGTGCAGAGCAACCAATTCCAGCCAATTTATTGTAACCCAAAGCAAAAAAACCCCACAGAAGAACTGTATTCTCTATCTGGCAGTAAAAATAACAAAAATGAAATAAGCAACTAATAATTTGTTGCCCTTTTGTGACACCCAAAATCTGCTGCCTAAGACAACCCATTCACTCTGCCCAATGCCCTAGGCAAGACACTTGGAAACCAGTCCTTCTGTTCCCTTCCTGTCCTCATATTTTAGTGCTTAAATGACTATTCTGAAAATTATGGGTGGAAGGAAGTATGGTTTGGTTGCTCAGCAACTAGCAGATATCAACACCCAATGGGCTGAGCTAATTCTGGGTCCTGAAACAGAGCACTTGGGTCTATGACTGCCGATCCTGGAGGGAAAAGAGACACGTGGAAAGGTATTGCAGTGTAGTGATTATAATGCTGAGCTGCAGCTTGAAAGAGTGGGAGAAAATGCTCATTCAGATATGATGGTCCACTGTATAATCAAAATGATAAGAGCTATGGTGGATTGATCTAAAGACCTACCTTGTTCAGCACAATTAACCAAGCACTTGCTTGCCACTAGCTAATGGGAAATTCACCAGCAGTTTGTTTGTAACCCCCATGGCATTTGTTTTACTGCCTGTGCCCTGGCTCAGATTTCACCTCACTTTCTTTTCTGTGATGATTGGGTTTTGAAAAAATCAGGCTTGTTGTGGGAACAGGATTGGTAAAGAAGCTTCAGTGGAGATACCTTTCCTCATGATAACTCTTTCAATAGTGAATTTCTCTTCCTAGGGGTAGATTTCTCTCACTTTCTCTTGTCTCACCCCCATTCTCAACTATTTGTAAGTCAGATGTTTGTAACTCAAGGACTTCCTGTAGTAGCCAGCATTTAACCCCCTTTCAAAGCTGACCAAGTGGATATTGATCACTTCAGTTTGTACCAGTGACTTCCATAGTTTAGCTTTTTACTGGATGAAGAGTATGTCATAAATACATTCCCCCCCCCCCAGTGCATTCCACTGAAACATCCCTGGTCCTAAGATTGTGTGGGAAGGAGAACATCTTTGGTTTCCATAGAATGCATAATTTTATAAACCTTTAACATGCCTTCCGCTATTTTTTTTTCTGAAGCTTAAACAGCTTCAGGGCTGCTAAGAAGATTTATTTTGTTTCATGACTGCCACATTTTCTCAGGAAATTTTGGTGACTAGATCCAGTAAAAGCCTTTTTAATATCCATGTAAATACAGTTTAATGGTTACTCTAGTCCATGTATTTTAGTTTTAGTAAACTTTAGAATAACCTTTATGGATTAGTGAAACAAGATGTATCTTCATTGAATTCCTGCTCATTTTATTTCAGCAGAGCTCACCTTTCTATGTGTAGTCAGACATTTATATCCATAGGTTCTGCATCCATAGATTCATATATATATATGAATATATAAGGATCTGTGACATTATGTGAGATATATACTATATATATATATATATATATATATATATATATATATATCACATAATTTCACAGATCCTTAGACTCTCTCTGTTGCGCCCCCACGGGGCTGGTTTTATATCTGTATTATGTACTTGGTTTAGCCTTTACCTGCATGGCCTTTGTTCCATTGTTCTGCCATGTGGACTGTGATGGGAGGAGTTGTGTTTGGCTCCAAACCTGGCATCACCACCCTGAACTCCTCCCCTTCTTGAGTTTACCTGGGAGGCTGGACTTCCTCTCTGGCCTCATTCCAGCAAAGAGCACATGGATGAAGCAGGCGGAAATCTGGAGTCATCGCTCAGATAAAGCACCTTCGTTCACGTATAGCCTACTCCCAACGCTCCCAACATTCTCAAACCAAGATTACAGTAATAGGAAGGCCAGCCCTTCCCCCAAAGACTGTAATCTCTGGGGACCCGTGGACTTCGTGTGCCAGAGGACCATTTGAGGAGCAACAGGAAACCTGGAACCAAAGAAAGGCACCTTCACTCTGCAAAAGGCAAATGAATGCAATCCCTTTCCTCAAAGGACCTTTTCTAGCAACCAACAGCAAGCTTTTTGGGCCACCCGCATTTTTACTGGTTGTTATTAAATAAACTTGTTTTGAGTTCACCCTTTTTGAACTCTTTCACCCTTTTTGAACTCATTGCTTAGAGCAGGGGTGCCCACACTTTTTCATCATGCAAGCTACTATATGAACAATCAAGTTGAAAAGATCACTTGTTGTGTATGTGAGCGTGTGCGCGCACACGCGCACGCTCCTATTGCAGCCTTCCGTCTGCGCAGGGCTTCTTTCTTGCCTGCCCACGAATTCGCCGCCGCGCACACCCAGGAAGGGGATCCTGCACAAGCAGCAGCAGCAAGTGGAGTCTCCATCCCCGCAGCCCCCTCCTCCTCGGGTTCAGCCCCAAGAACACGGCAGAGCCCTCCCTCCTTGCCCCCAACCAAGGAAAGAAAGCAGCCCCACACAGCTCGCTCTCCCAGGTCTCCACTTGGAATGGGAGTCCCGAGGGCAGCAGCAAGGTTTGCTTGGCTTTGCCCCACTTTGCCCGGCCTCCTTCGCCTCTTTCTCTCTCTCTCTCTCTCACTCTCTCCTTCCAGCGCCCGCCAGCCTGCCTGCCAAAAGGATCCGAAATAGTTCTCCGGATTTCTTTCTTCTCTCCTTGCTCTCTCTCTCTCTCTCTCTCTCTCTCACACACACACACACACACACACACACACACACATTTCCTCCATCCCTTGCACAGCCTCACATCCTATCCGTGTGAGTGCCTTCGCCTTGCCCCCCCCCCAGCAGCAATCAATGGGCGGTCATGTCACCACACCGTGCGTGGCAAGACGAGTGCCAGGGCCCGCCCACTAAAGCCTCATTTTGGCAAAAGAAGCCCCGCGAAGGCAGCGGCGGGAGTGCACGTGCGTGCGCATGGCAGGAGCACGCCATCTGGCTGGTGAGGCTCATAGATCACCTGGAAGAGGGCTGAAGATCACCTAGGTGCTCCCAATCACCATAATGAGCACCCCTGGCTTAGAGAACCTCCAGGTCTCTTGTACATGGGAAGGCTAGAATGTGAACTCCAGGGCCTATAGAGCTCGTCCATCCTTTTAAAGTCCCCTTTTTGACCCTGGCGGGACGCCACAATCAACAAAGATGCTTTGTCTGAGCGATGGCTCCAGATTTCTGCCTGCTTCGTCCATGTGCTCTTTGCTGGAATGAGGCCAGAGAGGAAGTCCAGCCTCCAGGTAAACTCAGGAAGGGGGGGGGGGGTTCAGGGTGGTGATGCTAGGTTTGGAGCCAAACACAACTCCTTCCATCACAGTCCACATGGCAGAACAATGGAACAAAGGCCATGCAGGTAAAGGCTAAACCAAGTACGTAATACAGATATAAAACCAGCCCCATGGGGGTGCAACACTCTCCTTTATATATAATAGGCCTTGAGCATCCACAGATTTTGGTATCCACAGTGGTAGGAGAACCAAATCTCAATGGATGCAAAGGGTCTCTTGTATCTGAACATTTTATTTTTAACTAGAGAAAAATCTCTAGTTGGAAATGTTTTCACTTTCATGCTCCTGGGAATGATTCAACCTAAATGGGATGTTACCCAGCCTTTTTTCATTTCCCCTCAGGATTTAGGTTAAAAGCATCTCTTCCACTTTTTAACTGTTAAATACGAATGAACAGTTGGGTGCTGTATTGGTTTAAGTGGAGTTTTACCTGAGTTTTTCTATATATTGTCCCAAAATGCTTCCCATTCTGCCTAGCCAATTTAAAGCCATGCACACAACATCAATGTTGAATCCATTCTTTGAGATTCCTTAGTTTAGTTATTTAGTTTATTCTTCAACTAAATTACCTGCCGGGATTATTATGAAGTTAAAAATGGATGTGGAAAGTTATAGTTCCTGAGATGAAAGGTGGCTACAAAATTGGCAAACATATGGACAGGAAACCCAATGTGGCTTGACAGAAGTCAGTCTTGCTATGGTGCATCTTCACTTACCTGTAAGGGGACTATTGCAAAATGAGCTACTGCTTCAGGCCAGCTGATTTTTCTTTATCAACACTTTCCTACGTACAAGGCAGTCACAATGCTTACTGTCCCTTCTGAAACATTTTATGGTTTTTTTCTTCTACCTAGCTGTCACTGAACAATGAACTTCTGCTCTTTTATAAAAATGGCACATCACAACAGGTTGTGCTCTGGTACACATCAAACAGCCAACATAAAATAAAATGTCACAATTAAAAAGAAGTTAGGAAGAAGGGGGAAGAGGTGGATAAGCCTGCTTTTTGATGAGCAGCTTTAGAAAGCAATTTAGAGAACAGTATACATTGTAAGAATAGGTCATTTCAATTAGCCGTGATTCCTGTCAATCTGAAAATATTTCATAACCCCTGGTTTTCAGAAACCATTAGTTGGCTCCACATTGAGCACACTGATTTCATTTTATTGGAGTGTTTCACTTTCCTTTTTTATAGCTGCCTCATATTGGGAGTTATATGAGTTTGGGGGATTGTAGCGTACCGATTGATTTAAAATCATTTGCCCATTTCTTAACTTTTAGGAGCTCTTCAATCATCCAAATTGAAATTCCTAATCCTCCTGGAGATTGTGAGGACCCACAGCCAGAAACTAAAGCTTATATTAATCTCAATTCTTTTATTTCTTTAAAATAAAGTATGAAAGGTATTGGCCCACTCCAGACCTTCATTTCCTGGCATTATAAATCAAGTCTAGAGTCCAGTAATGAGCAATTGATATTGTGTATTCTCTACACTCCCTTTCTGAGGGCTGAAATCTTCATTTAACTGCATCACAGTTGGCTATAATATCCAAAATAGAAAACTTGTGGTTTAATGTTAGTTTGTGTTTATGATTAGCTGTACAAAACAGAAATATGAGTAAATCATGGAAGCCTCAACACCCCTTCCCATCTTTGGCCCCATCTACACAGGTATAAAAATCTAGGTTGAAGTCACTTTTTATTTTTTTATTTATTTTATTATTTCACACTTGTCTGCCCCCCCCCCCCCAACAGCTCGTGGCGACTCACAGCAATTCAAAAATACAATCAGCAGACATTTCATAACCACAATAAAACAGGTTAAACCTACAATCAAACAATTTAAAACGGCGGATGGGATCGCAGTGGCAGCATACTCAGCAGCACAGAAAAGGACTGTAGTCTAGCGATCCCCGAAGACCTATTGGAACAGGAGAGTCTTAACTGCTTTCCTAAATGGCAAAAGGCCCTGGATGGTGTGGATGCTAGCGGACCGTGCGTTCCACAAAGTTGGAGCTGCAACAGAAAAAGCCCACCGGTGGGTTGTGGACAGATGACAAATCTTCACATTTGGAATGACCAGGAGATTTTGCTCTTCGGAGCACAACGGTCTAGCGGGACGGTATGGGACAAGGCGGTCCCGCAGGTACACTGGCCCCAGACCATGTAAGGCCTTAAAAGTCAAGACTAACATTTTGAAGGTAATCTGGCATTATACTGGAAGCCAGTGCAGTTCGCGCAGAATTGGCGTGATGTGATGGCCAATCCGGACCCCCGTTAGGAGTTGCGCTGCGGCGTTCTGCACCAGCTTAAGTCTCCGGATTACTGAAAAAGGAAGGCCAATGTACAGAACATTACAGTAGTCGAGCCTCGATATTACCTTGACTTGGACAACTGTGGCTAAGTCGTGTCGGGACAGGTGGGGGGCCAGCTTCCTTGCCTGGCGAAGATGGAAAAACGCCACCCTGCTGACGTTGGAGACATGAATGTCTATAAAATCTGAGTGTCTATAAAATGTACATGTGCAATGTTGCCTCCAGCTTGCATCCAGCCAGAAACCGCTTGTTTAAAAAACTCACCAGAAATTCCGGATCAAGCTATAAAATCTACTGCAACTCACTACTATATAAACAGTGCAGTGCTACAAATCAGAAGATGCATGTGGAGACAAGATTAATACTTCAGCAGTCATAGAGAGAAGCCAGATAAACAACTCCAAGTGGGGTAAACAAATGCCCTTCCCAGCAAGGCATGCATCGTGGGAAAGCTAAATGCCCTCTCTTGCCTTGTTCTGATTTTGGTCAAGCACTGATCAGCTGTTTTCAAGCAGTGCATTCTTTTGGAGTATTTATTTATTTCAAACATTTATATCCTGTCCTTCCAAATCCCTGGCTTGGAGGGGTGGGAACAGGACTCAGGACAGCTTACAAATCAGCAGCTATTAGATGCCAACAGTAAACAAACAATAACAATACAAAACAGATTGACATTAGGTAAAACATCAAAATTATAAATATTCACTAAAATATTCATTTTTGTTGTATATATACATTATACACATAATCTGAAGGCAAATTTATACACAATAGGCTATTTATTAATTTTGTGCATGGAACTATTAGAAAGGAAAAGTATCATTATTAGGAGTGTGCAATTTGGTTAAACCCGGTGCTGTTTCCAGTGTCCTGATTTATGCCACACATTATTTTTCTTTACAATATTTTATTGTTTCAACTTTACAATATCCTATTTAAACTTAGTTTCCATTGGGGCACATATTTATACACACTTCATATCCATGTAACATTGTGTTTATCTGCGCACTCTCTTTTTATACATTCTTCTCTTTTTTAAAAAGAAAAAAAGAAAAAGGGGGTAAAGGAGTGGGGAAAGATAGGTGACCTCCAGTCTATCCCAATCTAGTAACAAAGAAAGCTAATATCATATGCTTCACCCTCTAGACTAGGCCTATTTAGGTTTAGTTCGGAAAAACCTAAAATTCAGAAAAACCTACCAAATTTGGACTTTTGAACCAATTTTGAACCATGCAAGAAAAGTGGGAGGGGCAAATCCAATTTTGAACCACTTACCCATTGTTTGAAATTATTTTCAGATGTCTCCCATGGTTATTTTGATTTTCAGCACCATTAAGCAACTTTGGTAAAGCCTAAACTGTTAAAATCTCACCGTTTCTCTTTCGCCAGTGAGTGGCGATGCAAACGGGGATGACGTGGGCATGGCTAAGTACAGCTATTCTTGAAGGCCATGCCCCCAGTGGTAGAGATTGGAAAAGGTCCTGTTGTTAAACTAAATATAAATATAAAATAAACTGAATCTACAAAGGTGTCTGAAGAGAAGGCAGCAAAGCCTTTCCCTGCAATAAACCCTTTCCCTGCAATAAAGATAGCACGGTCCACCACAAAAAAGGGGAGCCTCCATGACTCTCCACACCTTCCTTTTCAGCAAAACATGTGTCTTGGCTCTCCCTGCCCTGCCTCTTGCTGTTTGCCATTATTTGCCACATTTTTTTTTCTTTTTGCCATTTTCCCCTGGCAGGGATTGAACCCACTGAACTTATGCTTATGAGGCCGGCACGCTCTCCCTGAGCCACACTAGGTAAAATCAAGTCAGAACTTATACTTCAGTAGGAAGCCAGTTCTTATTTTTCTTGTAGTGGGGTCAGTCTAGCCCTGATTCTCCCAAAACTTGAAGACATTCCTTCCGTCATTCCGTCCTTTCTCTCTCCCCTCCTTCCTCCTTCCTTCCATCTCTTTTTCCTACTGCTTCTTATTCATTTCCTTTCCTCTCTTTCTTCCTTCCCTATCCTTCCCTTTCTTCTTGGGGGCAGCCAGGAAAAAGCAGTAGAAGCATCAGCGGCATCTATGAACTTCTAAAACAGTTCATAGATGAAATATAATTGATCCCATCATATGACACAAGAGAACTTCCAGCGGCAGAAGAGGGGAAAGCAGTGAGCAGGTATGTCAGCAGGAAGGGTAGGGAAGAGGTAGAAGCGTGGTGGTGGCAGTGAAAAGAACAGCAAACAGACCTGTGGGCTTGGTGCCACTGCTCACCCCAATCCCTGAGTTCCCTCTCATTAATGTATCCACTTGCTGCTCCCCCCCCCCTGCTGATGCTTCCGCCTCATTTCATGCAGGCCTGCGCTAGAATGTCTATCTACTTTAACTTCTGTGACTGCCCCTTCATAACATACAACATCTCCCCCTTCCAGTTTCCAAACACTTCTAAAGCAGTTCATAGATGCCTTTGAAGACAGTTTGGAAATTGCAATTAGTCCAGCGGGCGGCAGCCAGATTGCTAACGGGAGCTACATACAGGGAGCATACCACCCCCCTGTTGTGTCAGCTCCACTGGCTGCCTGTCCAATTCTGGGCTCAATTCAAAGTGCTGGTTTTGACCTTTAAAGCTCTATACAGTTCTGGCCCAGCTTACTTGTCCGAACACATCAGCTGCTATGTCCCACCTCGTAATCTAAGATCATCCGGGGAGGCCCTGCTCTCGCTCCCGCCTACGTCTCAGATGAGGCTGGTGGGGACGAGGGATAGGGCCTTCTCGGTGGTGGCTCCCCGCCTGTGGAATGCATTTCCTATTGATGTACGATCCACCACATCCCTCCTGGCCTTCAGGAAAAAAGTAAAATCCTGGCTGTGGGACCAGGCATTCGTACACCAGCACAAGGCAGCATTTTAGATTGGTTTTTAATGAAAGTGGGTGATTATGGCCAATGTTTTTATGGACTGAACATTGTTTTAATCCAGAGTGAATGTGTATGGTGCTAATGTAGTTGTATTTTAATGTATTTTTAATGTATTTTAATTGTTGAAGTGTTTTGGGGTTTATATTGTTATTATGTGGGCATCGAATTGTGCCGTACTGTAAGCCGCTCTTAGTCCCCCCTTGGGGGTTGAGAAGAGCGGGGTAAAATCCCGAAATAAATAAATAAAATAAATATCATTGATCCCATTATATGACGCAAGGAAACTTCCACCCATGGAAGGAGCCTATGGAAAGAAGTAGTGTCTGCGTGAAGAACGGTGCCTGCTGTCTCCTTGAGAATAAAGAAAGAAGTCAATGCAGGGAAATGGTGTCTGTCTTAAGAATGTTTCCTTGAGAGTAAGGGAGAGAAAGGAAAGGAGCCCATGGAAAAAGTGTTGTCTCTCTTAAGAACGATTACTCTTTCCCCCTCTAAGCGGATGGTTGTGCTGGGATGAGGTGATGCTGTGTGATGTGGGTAAGTAAATTCTCCACCGTCTTTAAAGTCAGAATCCCATGCAAAAAAACCCCCCAACAATTCACATGCAAAAAGATGACGTCACCTGCTTATCCTCATTTTCCCCATCTGATTAAGTTCTTGCAGGATTCTGGGATTTGTTAAATTGCTCTCTTGCTGAACAATTTAAAGGCTCCTCTGTAAACTACAAACACCAAAATTCTGCAAGAGATAGGCGCAGGATTTAAATTGGATAGATGCTCTAATGTGATGAGGTCTTTAGAATCATTGTCCCCACACCCCCATTTTATTTGCATATAAGGCTTAAGGCTGGGATCTCATGTGCACTTTTCAAATGAAGGTAAATCCCATTGAATTTTATAGAACTAACTTTCAAGTCAATGTGCGTAAAACTGGGCTGTTAAGGATTAAAATGAAGACTTTACAGCAGAGGCAGATTTTGAGGATTTTGAGGAGGAATCCAAAAGAAGAGAGCAAATAGGATCATGTAAGTATTCCGAGCGGGAAATCCAGGCATAAACCTATGGTTCCTATCATTAGCTCTGGAATTAACAGTTCACATCAAGAAGCATTTGGGACTATGATCTGAATTATCAAGTCTCATCAGGATTAAAAGACTGGAGAGTAGAGCCGGAGAGAACTACAGTTCTTTGGGTAATAAATTATTCATGACTTCTAACTATCGGAGATAATTAAAATTACCTGCTTTCAGCAGATATGCCATTAACTACAATTTCCTCCTTTTAAAAATAGGCTTGTTTCATGCTATCACTTTCAAACAGCTGGATTTGCTACGTACATGCTCACACTCAAAACTTAACACAGCCACATCACATATTCCCTGAGTTGTGTTTTTCCCCTTAGATACAAGTCAGTACACACCCCTATATGTGACTACAATGTCATATGTAAAACAAATGGTGGGTTAAAGCTGGCCGCAAGATAGCATATAAGTGTATAAAAATAAATAAATGCATTGTCAGCTGAAACATTTTTACACCACAACTATTTATAGCCTAGTTGGCCAATGTTAAGCTTATTTTTTAAAAACAACAATAGTTGCACTATTTTACTCTGCATCCAATAATAGTTCTGTTCTCTTATGGTGTTAGTTCTCCCATCTCTCTTTCTCTAGTTCCATTTTATATGATCTTCAGATTTCCAGACCATCCATCCCTGAAAAATAATGTGATGTATAAGTGTTTAATTAAAAAAAATTACAACAATATCTTGTCACAATAGCTAAAAATCATTGTAACAAAATTATCTTAGTTCAAAATGATAGTCACTGAAATAATTTTTTTTGAAAGGCTAAGATTAAAATTCCCTTTTCTTAAAGGAGAGTGTTAATATGCCTGTCTTGAGACTTTGAATGTTGGCTTCTGTGTTTTTCTTTGTTTCTTGGAGTCCTTCCTGAGTCCCCCTAAGGCAGGGGTGGGCAATTATTTTTTCCAAGGGGCCACACGCGAGCCAAAAAATATTATGGAGGGCCGTACCTATTTATTTATTTGCTATATTTACTATATATTACACATCATTAATATTAACATAATAATATATCAAGAAATATTCATATATTATTAGTATTAATATCATAATTATTATATTATAGTATATATATAGACATTATAATATATTGAAATTATAATATAATATAACACTATTATACTATTTATTATATTATTATTATATTATTATTATTAGCAGCGGAGGGGGGAAAGGACAGGGCCTGAGGCTGTTAGGAATGCTGGGAGTTGAAGTCCAAAACCTCTGGAGGACCCAAGTTGGCCCAGGCCTGGTGGAGAATGAATGTGATGAGCCTTCATACCTGTTGGTGGGTGTGCTGGGCTCTGAGGCCCTGAACGGGGGGTGCGGTGAGTATGAGGGTGAGGCGGCACGCTGCCCCCACTGACCCTTGTTTCGATGCTCTCGTTGCGGCTCTGGCGCCAGGGAAGGGCACGGAGATGGCAGCGAATCCGCCTCAGAGTCTTCCAACTCGTTCCGGTGCCGGCCCGTTGCCCATCGCAGCGGAGTCTTCTGGGAGTTGGAGTCCAGAAGGCGAGGCCTACAGGCACGCAAAAGCCTCGGGCTCGTGTTATTCCCTTCCCTGAGGGCTTTCACGCTCCGTTGCTTCTCCCTCCTCGCTCCCCTCCCTCGGCCTGAATGAAGGGAAAGCTCCTTTCGCACGCCCTTCCCCTCCCACTCCCATGGAGAAAGCGGCGAGTAGGGCGGCGAGTAGGAGGGCGAGGCTGGTTTTGGCCGAGCCTGGTTGGCCGGCCCTTGGCACCTCTGGATGAAGGAGGTCACAGGCGACATCGCGTGGGAGGTGGGGCTTCCTGCGGAAGTTCTTCTGGAGCTGCTGTGAGGGAAAGGAGAACGCATTCGGCTCCCTCCCTCCCTTCCTTGTTGCTGTTGCCAGAAACAAAGCATCTCTGCAGCAAGGAAGCCGCGCTGCCCTTGCCTTGCTCTCTGCTTGCCGCGGGCCAGATGGCATAGCCCAAAGGGCTGCATCCGGTCCCCGGGACGTAGTTTGCCCACTCCTGCCCTAAGGAGATAGGGTGGGATACAAATAAATTATTATTATTATTATTATTATAAATACAACAAGATGAGTCCACAGCAAACAAGATCACTCTGTTGGCTGTTGTATTGGATCACATGTCGAACAATTCCCAAGTGTCTAGGACTGTGTGATATATCGGCAAATAATGCATGCAGATCCCAGTAAGGTGACCTTTTGCAGCTGGCAGATGGTAATTTTGTCAGTGCAGATTGTGTTTAAGTACAGGCCAAAGTCTTTAAGCACTGCACCCAGTGTGCCGATCACCACTGGGACCACCTCTACTAGCTTGTGCCAGAGTATTTACAGTTTGATCTTTAAATCCTCATATCGTGTCAGCTTTCTGTTCAATCCTGCTGTCACCTGGGATTGCAACATCGACCATCCATACTTGGTTTTTTAACGTGATCATGAGGTTGGGAGTATTGTGTTCAAAACTCTGTCAGTCTAAATTTGGAAGTCCCAGAGTAATTTGACATGTTCATTTTCTATAACTTTTTCAGGCTTGTGATCCCACCAGTTCTTTGTCGCAGGCAGGTGGTATTTGTGGCACAAGTTCCAGTAAATCATCTCAGCAATGGTGTTATGCCTCTGCTTGTAGTCTGTCTGCGCAATCTTCTTGCAGCAGTTGAGGATGTGGTATATTGTTTCATTTGCTTCCTTGCAGAGTCTAAACTTGGGATCTGTCATTGACTTTTCAATTCTGGCTTTGACGGCATTTGTTTTAATGGCTTGTTGACTATCATAATCAGGCCTTCCATCTCCTTTTTTAAAGTCCCATTTTTAAGCCACATCCATGATTTTTCTTTGTCAATTTGGCTCTCAATTTTTCCCAAGAACTGTCCATGGAGAGCCTTCTTTTGCCAGTTTTCTCTTTTGCTCTGCATTGTGTATTACAGTATTCTCTCTTTGTTTTGTTTTTTTCACTTTAAGCAGTTTACTACTATTGACTTCCCTCAATGTTGGTTCTTGACTGCCTTTCACACAATCTGTCAGTGCATGTTTATCTTCTTCTAGCATTTGTTTCACTTGCAGAAGCCCTCTGCCTCCTGATTTTCTGGCAGGTACAGTCTGTCGACATCACTACACAGGTGTAATGAGTAGTGGATTTTAATCAGTTTTCTTGTTTTTCTGTCTAGATCATCCAGCTCTGCTTTTGTCCACTTCACAATTCCAGCAGTGTATTTAATGACCCCGGAGTTGATAGCCTTGATCTTATTTCTGCCATTAATTTGCTCTTCAAAACCTTTCTGACTCGTTGGATATATTATTTGCTGATCATATTATTATTATTATTATATTAAAGATATGAAAGTATGTTGTTTTAACTGAGATTTCTAATTAAATTTATCCAATTAATCATAATGAAGACTATTTGCCTGCCAACTCCCCAAAATGAAGACACCATGCAACAGTTATGGTTTAAAAACTGGGCAACTTTATTAACTTACCTAATTAAATCTATAACTGAATCTCAATATCAGGCCAGCATGAACTTGTAGTGAATAAAGCCAAGGTGGTGTCCCTTCCCAGCCTACCCCTCAGCTAAATAGGGTGAAGCATCCGGTTCCCTGGTGACCTAAACCCAGGTGACCTTTTAGTGAATGTGTTGGCAGAATCTTCCCCATGGCTGTAGAGGTAAGATCCTCCCCATTTCAAAGCCATTTATCCTTTAGTCACCTCGGTTCGTGTAACAACCAGTGATGTCTTATGTTCATGGCCTTCGTCCCATAAGGGGGTGCCTTGGGTACACACCAAATATATTCATTTTCTAGCTGTTTTCCAGGAAACCTATTTAAACAACCACCAAACCCAATCCGCTCCCTAGTAACAGTATAGGGTAGGTGAAAAATCCCTCCTAGAACATAGAAGGTGGGGGGATCCTAACCATCTCCCGAAGGCAAACAATAATTATACTGTTAATGGGCGGGTGAAGTGGGTCCACATCAGGAGAAGACTGAGCAGGAGGTAGGTTACAATCCTCCAGGCTCCACCCCCCCAAAGTAGTTCTAGTTGGAACTACTTTGGGTTTGTTTACTTCTTTGGGGAGGAGGCAAAGCTCTTTCCCTTCCATTTTTTGCGCCGTGCGGGAAAAAATGATTACAATAAAATGTTTGCATATTTTTGTTTCCCACCACCAGGAGCATCATTTCCTTTCTCTTTTACAGATTTTATGCAAGTAAATATGGTGCCATATTGTACCAGGGATCTGGGTAAATAATGGTTTTAATCCCCACCCAAGTCACAAACTCTCAGCCTTTGATAAAGGTAATGGCAAAGTTCCTCCCAGTAAAGCTTATCAAGAAAATTCTACTATAAAATCACCATACATTGATGTTGATTGGAGGCACATAACAAAATGTGTACAATTGAAAACATGCATATACAATGAAGGGTATATGGAATTATTAAAGGCAGAATGTTGAATTAGGATCCTGGTGACCATGGTTTGAACTCCCACTCAGCCATGGCAACCCTACTAGGTGACCTTGGGCAATTCACACTTACTCAGTCCCAAAGGGTGGCAAAAGCAAAAACCCCTGAACAAGTCTTGCCCAGATAAGTCAATG
The DNA here is from genome assembly GCA_030556195.1 of Anolis apletophallus. NCBI lineage: Eukaryota > Metazoa > Chordata > Lepidosauria > Squamata > Anolidae > Anolis > Anolis apletophallus. Next base: position 39,253,133 of record JARBWK010000007.1, on the reverse strand, counting down.
ATGAGCCATTAGGCATGGTTAGATTCATTCAGAATCTTCGTAATTCGGATTAACGTCGGAATAAATCCCTTTTTGAAGCAATATTGAAGTGATTTGGGAACCCTGAAGTATCCTTGCCATTTTGAAGCCAATGGCCCATCTTTTTTCCGATTCAGGAAGTGAATCGGAAATGAAACAGCATTTGGAGGCAAGCAGCTGCTTGCATGCTGGGATGCTTGCCTCCAACCAATGAGGGGAAACCACTTTGGGAGGGGCGGGGTTTCAGCAAAACAGCCATTGCCCTTTAAAAAGGGCCATGCGTGCCTCATGGGCTCACTGCAAGCTGGGGACGCGAAGGCAAAGGGACTAGGGCAGGCTGCTTGGGTGGGAATGATTTCCAAGGGAAGGACAGGGTTGAGATGGAACATGTAATTTCCTCAGGGAACCACACAAAATACCACTAAGGAGCCCCCTTTGTCTGTTTTGGGTTACACGTTGTAGTTTTTGAAACCAGAAAACAACTATAAAGGGCTTTTTTCTCTTGAAGTTTGACTTCTGTGCTTTAGAAAACCAGAATTTCCCTTTGCTGAAAATAATTCTTTTCCTAAAGCAAGGAAAACAACTTTAAAGGGCTTTGTTTTCTCTTGGGGTTTGACTTCTGTGCTTTGGAAAATCAGAATTCCTCTTTGCTGCTAATAATTTCCTTGGAAAAACACACAAAAGTTTGGAGGGCCCTTTGTCTGCCTGGGGCTACACATTATACTTTAGGAAACTAGAAATCTAGTAATCTAATCTTTTCATGGGGAAAAACACAATAAAAGTTTGTAGGCCTCTTTCCTCTCCTTGGGTTTACATGTGGTACTTTGGGAAACTAGGAATCTACTAATCCAATCCTTTTCTTGGGAATCAACCTAATAACACTTTGGAAGGCCCCTTTCCTCTCCTTGGGCTTACATGTGGTAGTTTGGGAAACTAGAAAACTACTAATCCCATCCTTTTCTTGGGAATCAACACAATAAAACTGTGGAAGGTCCCTTTCCTCTCCTTGGGGTTACAAGTTGTACTTTGGGAAACTAGAAATCCTGGAGGCAGCACATTTCTTCTTCTTGTAATATTCCTTATTAGATTTCTGTAACTACTTAAAAAAATTGTCAAGGACCCAGAGATCTTCTAAACACATTGAAAGTTAGTATGCTCTAAACGGTTCGGGTCCAACTTACCTGTCCGAACGCATCTCTCCCTATGAACCATCGAGATGTTTAAGATCATCTGGAGAGGCCCTGCTCTCGGTCCCACCTTTTTCGCAGGCGCGACTGGCGGGGAAGAGAGACAGGGCCTTTTCAGTGGTGGCTCCTTGGCTTTGGAACGCCCTCCCTAAAGACATCAGATAGGCCCCCTCCCTCCTGACATTTTGCAAGGAAGTCAAGATCTGGCTATTTGAGCAGGCATTTGCTGATGAAATATAAGGCTTAATGAGATATATGGAATGACAACGATGCGATGGAACCTGATTTCAACATGACGCTGAGGCTGCAATTGTATGTTTTTAATTGTTAAATTGTTATTATATGTTTTTTTTCTTGGGGGGGGGGTTGACTTGTTGCTGTGTTGTATTGAGGGCAGGGACTGCCTGTGTAAACCATCCCGAGTCGCCTTTGGGCTGAGAGGGGCGGTATAGAAACGTGACAAATAAATAAATAAATAAATATGCTGACAAAGGAGAATGTTTTCTACCACTGTGGCAAATTTTCTCAGTAGCAGTCTAAAAATGAGGGAAAGGGAATCCCTCAAGTTTTGCCTGTCCCATTTGCAGGTTTTCGCTCATTGCACAATCACGCCATTAATGAAGCGATTCGGAAATTTCGGAAATTTCAGAAAATTCAGAGCCTTTTTTGGGAAAATTTTAGAAATCATTTCAAAATCGATTTGCCAGCATCACCTACATTCAAAACGAGTTTTGAACCATTTTTTTCTTGATCAAACAAGCCTATGAGCCATAGGTCAGAGAAGACTTGAAGACAAGCAGAACAATGTAGAATAACATGGCGACAATACATGAAATATTTTGGTCCTAGATTCTATCTAAGGAATCAGCAACCTAGGATGAAAAAAAAAACTTGCCTGGACTGTAATGAGTTTCTATCAGTTGGTCTGAAATAATATTGAGTTAAGCAGACTAATGATCTGTTTATAGATAATCAGTGGTTTGAGATGAATCAACCAAGGATGAAGCCTCAATGATATTTACCTTCCAACCCCTGAAATAATGAGACAGACAACAGTAATTGGATCAAATTTGGGCAACCTTTATTTAAAAGTTACCTATTTAAGTTTAACCTCACTAAACTCACTAAACTCAGGTGTCAAGGGAACAAGCTGTGGCCTAGCCGAGGTAGCGTCCGCGAGCGAATGACCCCTTGGCTACACTGGGAAACTCTCCTGAGTCCCCTATAACACAAAACTGGGCAACATCTCAAGGAAAACACAAGAAAGCCTCTCTGGAAATACTTATTCGGACTCTCAAAATTTCTGGACCAATGGTATCCGCCTCACCCTTAAACAGCCATCCAGGTGAGTGCCTTTGAGCACTGGTCCAACCAACTTTGAAGAGTGCATGAGTGAAATGGGTCTATGGATTACCCTAAACCAGGGGTGATCACGCTTTTTCAGCATGCGAGCTACTTATGAAACAACCAAGTCAAAATGATCTACCTACCCACTACTCAGAGAGCAATAAAAGCAAAATATTTGGAAATTTATTTCAATGAGAGCCATATAATATATTTTAAGACTGAATTCAACTAAATATGAGTATAATAAGCCTCTGAATTTATTCATAATAATGATGATGATGATATTCATTCTGCCTCTGCTAATAATAATAACAACAGTAACAACAACAATAGGTTCCTAGAGTAGAAAGAGACCTCCAAGGGCCATCCAGTCCAACCTCCTTCTGCCATAAGGGAAAAACACAATCAAAGCATTCCTCACAGATGGCCATTCAGTCTCTGATAATAACAATGGGTTCCTAGAATAGGAGGAGACCTTCAAGGGCCATCCAGTCCAACCTCCTTCTGCACCTGGGCAGCGTCGGGAGCCTGCGGGGTGGGACTGAGCCTTCCTCCCGCCCTCCCTGCAATCTACTAGGATGCCCTACATCAGTGGTTCTCAACCTGTGGGTCCCCAGATGTTTTGGCCTCCAACTCCCAGAAACCCTAACAGCTGGTAAACTGGCTTTGAATTCTGGGAGTTGTAGGCCAAAACACCTGGGGACCCATAGGTTGAGAACCACTGCCCTACATGATCTACCAGTAGATCGCGATCTACCTAATGAGCACCCCTACCCTAAACTATTTACCCATACCTATTTATAGAAGCACCACCCCAGAAAGTCCCAGTAACAGTACAGGGTAGGCACCCCCCCCCCCTAGAACGTAGAAAGGGAAAAATTCTTACCCGGCCCCTAAGGCGACCACTATACTGTCCCAGGGCAGGAGTGGTGGGTCAACACCTCAAATGGGAATGAAGGAGGAGGCTGCCCCAATTCCATACTATAACACAAGTCAGGGTTAGAGTAACCTCCAAAATCATTCAAAAACGCTATATATTCAAATCATATTCAGTTTATAACACAGATGTTGAATTTCAAAGTATAACATATACAGAGCTTTATAGCTTATTCCACTCTACCGTATCCGGGGCGCAGCCAGGACGCCGCAACAGTCCATTCCCCAATTTGGCAATTAAGGGTGTCAGTCCCGGACAAATCATAAAGTTCCAAATGGAAATTGACGGTTAGAGGGCAGGCATTAGGCCAAGGTACTCCAGTACCATAGGATGAAAACGAACCGGAGCCGCTAGTTTGGGCTCCTAGTTGTTCAACAAAGCAAGCCGACGGAAAGTCATAGAAAACACATCGGGGCCACAGATTCCGTTTCGAAATTCTTTGTCAAGGCTAGATGTCCATGTTTAGGTTCATGTCCTAGAAATGTATATACATATAAAGAATCATGCAGAAGCAAATAGAAACATAACCCACATTTAAACAATACTTAAAGGCGAAATCGCAATGCATAGCATACCATAAGTATAGGAGATCCTAGCACAACCTCGTCTTGATCCGGCGAGGTGACCATAAAGGTAATTTTACCTGTGGACGTACTTATTTAAATTAAATCAAAAGGGAGTGTAAGCTGACCGGCTCATTAAGGCCAAAAGGTAATTCGCATTTAATTTTAATTGTCCATAAAACTTCAAGCCTACGGAGCACCTGGGAGAGGTTTCCGTGTGGAGGAACAAAGGCTTTTCCAGCACCATGAGTTTTAAAGATGCAGGGAATGTTGTTTTTCCATGCAGTGTTGATAGAAGGGGATTTCTGTACTATTATTGTTTATCCTACTCCGATGCTCGATGAATCTTTGTTTTAATTTTCTAATCGACATACCCATGTAGGTTTTAGGGCAGCTGCACGTGATGGCGTAAATTATCCCGGAGGATGCGCAGGTAGCGAATGATTTTACAGGAAAATTATGATTTTTGGCTGGACTGAAGATAAACTTGTCCATGCATATGTTTGGGCAAACAGAGCAATTCCCACACGGTCTGCTGCCTGGAGAAAGATTGGATTTAGTAGGTCTAATATGATTGGCATGGGTCAGGATTTGGCCTAAGTTCCTCGCACGCTTGGACGCAATTATTGGGGGATTCAGGCCCTTAATATCAGAAATGAGTGGCCAGTATTTCTTAATAATAGTAGTGTACGTCCGATTTTGAGGAGTCAGGGTAAGGGGCCAGACCAGTCGGTTTAAAGGTTGTCTATTAGCAGGTTGCAAGAGGGAATTCCGGTCTTTGTTGTTGGCTTTAATTCGCGCATTCTGCACAATCTGTCTAGGGTATCCTCTTTGGATGAAATCCTGTTCCATACGTGTAGCTTCCAAGTCAAAGTCTTCCTGTCTTGAGGAGTTCCTCTTAATTCTTAGAAATTGAGTATAGGGAAGGTTGTACTTGAGCTTGAAGGGATGATGACTATTAAAATGTATATAGGAATTAGTACTCACAGGTTTGCGGTAGTTTTTGCATTTTAAAGTACCTCCCGCTTTAAAGACTGTAAGGTCTAAAAAATTTATGGTTTTTTCATCGAAAACAAAAGTGAATGAGATCGAAGTATGCCAATTGTTCATCCAGGAGACGAATTCTTGATGGGGTATACCCTTTTTGGCCACTAGGAAAATGTCATCTATGAAACGATAATAATAATGAATATTAGATAAAAATTGATGATGGTTAGGTCCAAAAATAAATTCTTTTTCTAAGAAGGCCATGAAGATATTGGCTAATGAGGGGGCGGCAGCCTGCCCCATGGAAATTCCATTTTTTTGGAAATAGTGGTCTTGTTTGAACTGGAAATAATTATAATCAGATAAGATGTCGAAAATTTCCATTAGAAAACTCGTTGGAGTGGTTTTATCTTCTCTGTGGTCTAATACATCATATAGCATAGGCCTGAGGTCTCCAAGCGGGATGTGAGTATACAAAGAGACTACGTCAATAGTATAAAGAATGTCTCCATCATTTAAGACACAAGTATCAATCTTCCTGAGAAAATCAGTGGTATCCTTCAAGTACGCTGGTGTAGATTTTACAAATGGTTGAATATGAAAGTCCAGGAATTTGGAAAGCGGTTCCAGGAGGCCGCCACAGCAGGCGAGAATTGGCCTTCCGGGCGGAGGATATGTTTTTTTTATGCGTTTTGGGCAAAATATAGAAATTAGGTGTTTTAGGGTTATGAACATACAAATATTCCCCTATTTGATTAGAAATATGGCCCATGACGCTCAAGTACAACCTTCCCTATACTCAATTTCTAAGAATTAAGAGGAACTCCTCAAGACAGGAAGACTTTGACTTGGAAGCTACACGTATGGAACAGGATTTCATCCAAAGAGGATACCCTAGACAGATTGTGCAGAATGCGCGAATTAAAGCCAACAACAAAGACCGGAATTCCCTCTTGCAACCTGCTAATAGACAACCTTTAAACCGACTGGTCTGGCCCCTTACCCTGACTCCTCAAAATCGGATGTACACAACTATTATTAAGAAATACTGGCCACTCATTTCTGATATTAAGGGCCTGGAATCCCCCCCAATAATTGCGTCCAAGCGTACGAGGAACTTAGGCCAAATCCTGACCCATGCCAATCATATTAGACCTACTAAATCCAATCTTTCTCCAGGCAGCAGACCGTGTGGGAATTGCTCTGTTTGCCCAAACATATGCACGGACAAGTTTATCTTCAGTCCAGCCAAAAATCATAATTTTCCTGTAAAATCATTCGCTACCTGCGCATCCTCCGGGATAATTTACGCCATCACGTGCAGCTGCCCTAAAACCTACATGGGTATGTCGATTAGAAAATTAAAACAAAGATTCATCGAGCATCGGAGTAGGATAAACAATAATAGTACAGAAATCCCCTTCTATCAACACTGCATGGAAAAACAACATTCCCCTGCGTCTTTAAAACTCATGGTGCTGGAAAAGCCTTTTGTTCCTCCACACGGAAACCTCTCCCAGGTGCTCCGTAGGCTTGAAGTTTTATGGACAATTAAAATTAAATGCGAATTACCTTTTGGCCTTAATGAGCCGGTCAGCTTACACTCCCTTTTGATTTAATTTAAATAAGTACGTCCACAGGTAAAATTACCTTTATGGTCACCTCGCCGGATCAAGACGAGGTTGTGCTAGGATCTCCTATACTTATGGTATGCTATGCATTGCGATTTCGCCTTTAAGTATTGTTTAAATGTGGGTTATGTTTCTATTTGCTACTGCATGATTCTTTATATGTATATACATGAACCTAAACATGGACATCTAGCCTTGACAAAGAATTTCGAAACGGAATCTGTGGTCCCGATGTGTTTTCTATGACCTTCCGTCGGCTTGCCCTATTGGACTACTAGGAGCCTAAACTGGCGGCTCCGGTTCGTTTTCGTCCTATGGTACTGGAGTACCTTGGCCTAATGCCTGCCCTCTAACCGTCAATTTCCATTTGGAACTTTATGATTTGTCCGGGACTGACACCCTTAATTGCCAAATTGGGGAATGGACTGTTGCGTCGTCCTGGCTGCACCCCGGATACGGTAGAGTGGAATAAGCTATAAAGCTCTGTATATGTTATACTTTGAAATTCAACATCTGTGTTATAAACTGAATGATATGATTTGAATATATAGCGTTTTTGAATGATTTTGGAGCCCCAATTCCATAGGCAGCCTCCACCCACTCCCCAGAAGGTTCTGTCCGAGAAACCAATCACCTCCCTTCGTGGAAGGAGGTAGTTACCTTTCCCTGCCCACTGCGTAGGCAGGGAAAGGGCCATAAATGTGGCCTCTATATTTCTCAAAGAAAAGTTCTGGAAAGCAAAGTTGCTCACTGATTCCTCTTTAACACCTGCTGCAGATTGTGGAATGGGAAAGATCATATCATACAGAGATATTTGTTTGCACAGCTAATTTTGCAATGACCTTCTTTGATTTCTTACCTTTTAAAAACTGTCTCAAAAGTGAAAAAAGACAGGGGAAACCCTTTGTACGATTTATTTCTCAAATTTAAATGCATGTGAAAATCATTAGCGTCTAAACAACAATGTATGATGATTGTGTATGTGTTTGTGTATGAGAAGAACATAGAGGTGGATAATTATATGCAGGAGCATGCACACATACAGAGAGCAATTACTGGTAATATGTATATCAGAACTTACAAAAAATTCTGCATCCCCAAAGCAGTGGTAATTATTTTGCCTTGTGTTTCCATCTTAAAGTATCTCTCTCTCTCATTCTTTCTGGTCCTTCTCTGGCTAGCAAATTATTTAAAATGAGCTGTGGAGAGAAACCTCCTGAGGTGATGAAATAGCAGGTGGCCTGTTTAGTCAATGCTGTGGCACCTTATGAATAACTCAAATGATCCCCATATGCTTTCACTCACTCATGCTCAGAGCAACACTCCTTCCATGTTTCAGCCTTCCAATGTTTTGATTCTGGATGCTTTAGTCACAAATGAATGAAAAGATGCAGACAGTGCTTTGTTTGTCAGGCAAGCTGGATTCCATCCCATGCCCAAAGCAGATTTAAAGCTGCAAAGGCTGGAATGCTCCAAATACCACTGAGTAACATACCAGAATGACTTGGAAAATGAAGGAAAATGTATCTGGAAGGTAGTTTCCAACAGATCCACATTTGTTACTTACATACATAATTGGCATGGTGTGTATTTGTTTACTTGCAGGGAAGAAAACAGCATGAGGAGGAGGAGGATAACAACTCTTCATCATATTAGAACAACTTTTTCCCCAGAATATTGATCAAATCACTATTTTCAGTTACCTAGCGCTGACTACATGGAGTTTAAAAACCTTACTCACTTTGAGTTTATAATGGGAAGTGGTGGTTCCTCTTTAAACAGGTATTACTCCAAGTAAGAGCTTTTCAAAAGTACAAAACAATATAATATGGACAGTTTCAATAAAAATATTAATATAATATCACTGTAAATATACAGGCATACAACTTAGCTTATTATAGCATCTATGTGTGTATGTGTGTACGGTCTAGGGCCTGTGTACCTGAGGGACTGCCTTACCCCGTACGTTCCCCCGAGATCACTGCGCTCAGAGGAGCAGAACCTGTTAGAAATTCTATCAATCCGCTCCTGCCACTTTTCCACAACCAGGCAGCGTGCCTTTTCTGTTGCGGCCCCTATGCTGTGGAACTCTCTTCCACCTGATACCCGCGCGATCCGAGAGCTTGTTCCTTTCCGGAGAGCGTGCAAGACTGCCCTTTTTAAACTCGCTTTTGGCTAATCCGGAAATGTATTGTATGACCATGTTTATGAGTTTTTAAGAATCTGCAACCCTTGTGGTCTTTTAACATTGTTGTATCTCGATGTTTTTATTGAATGTTTCGTTGTGATCCGTCCCGAGCCTGCAGGGAGGAGCGGAATATAAAACCGAAGAAATAAAATAAATAAATAAATAAATAAAATAAATAAATAAATAAATAAATAAAATATAACAATAGCAATAGCAATATATTGCACCACAAATAACACACGCAGGGAGATATGCCTCCCAGTAGCGTACTCACGCTGCAGAGTCCCTTTAAAGGAAAAGCGTTCCAAAACGGAAAAGTCCAAAATAATAGTTCTCTTTTCCCATGTAAACAGGGGACTGCAGAAGTCCAAATCAAAAGAGATCAATCCTGTATAGGATCCCAGTTGAAGCTTTTCCAGTATTATATCACTTTGAGTTTATAACAGTCATCTATTCTGAAACTCTGAAGTATTCCATAATTTCAGGGCAGTGTGGAAAGTCAGATCAAGTCTGATTTGGATCAGTCCAGGGTCCATATGGAGACTTCCATCATCTCTTTTTCCCTGCACCAAGTTTTCCTGCATTGACCCATCTTCATGTTCATGCAGGCACTTCTATTATCATCATGGGCCTCCCATGATGGAAAGCACTTACATGGAACTCTAAGGCTGGCTGGGAAAGGTGATGGTGACACAGAAGTTGCACTGGTGTGATCTGAGCCTGACTGTACAGTGTAGACTCTAAAGCACCACTGCAGAGGTTCCGGGGGGGGACGGGACAGGCAGACCTCTGGGGTCAGTCAGCATTTCTGCTCTGGACTCATTTTGTTGGTCAATGTTGACAGTGTTTCAGTTAAATTGTCCACATTCTCATTAACGTAAGTTATGGCTATGTAGTCCAAAAAACTCCCAGCCATCCAATCTTTAGAGATCTTGCCACTATATCTTACTCATCCAACAACACTGCCTGCATATCCCAACATTTCTCACTACTCAAAGTTCCAGCCCACAAAAGAAACTAACCATCTGGCGCATGTTGTCCAAATCCATCTTTATAGATGTGCCCATTGAGAATGCCAAAAGCCATGGACAAGTCTGTTTAAGAGGGAGGCCAATAGAAGAATGTAAAAATGAACAAATGATCCACAGGGAACAGCAATAAAACAGGAGGGTAATGGCATAGACATGTATTGGTGCAGACTGCATGCGCAGATGACCTCAGCTGGACATCAAGCCACCAACCAGCAAGAATGCCATAAAGTATATTTATGGGGAATTGCTTACATACAGCAGATGCAGTCACAGTACTGCTTGCCTCTTTGTGCCAGAGGCTTGGCAATGAACTCTTCTATGGTGTTTTTAGAAGGGGGTACTATTCCTTGCTGATTGCCAAGAACACACTCATTGGTGCCTCCATGTGACTTTTCTATTATTTCACTCTGTAACCTCATATTCTTTTCAGTGCATTTGGTAGTAACATGAATAATAAACCCGTCAAGCCCAGATGTCTGGAAATTGTCCATTAACTTTCTCACACTGGAGTTATACTTCACACTTTACACCTAAAAGTACTTACTTTGGATAGGCATGGGGAAAATGTCTTATCTCGGTTTCATCTCCCTTCTTGATATACCTCAAAACTGAAAGAACACCAAACTAAAATTCTTGTTTGAAACCCTGGAAAACAGATCCAGTCATTTCAAGCAATACTGACCTAGATAGTCCATTGCCCCAATTTAGTATACAATGGGGTTTGTTTTGTTCTAAAACAATTTTTAGTAAAAGAAAGGCAATGAATATAAGAAATACAAACAACAAATGTTGGATCAGGATCTGGAAGCGCACATACAACTAGCTCTTATATGTGCCTTCAAATCACTTGTCAACTTTTAATGACCCCATGATTTTCATAAACTTTTCTTAGGCAAAGAATGCTCAGAGATGATTTTGCCAGATCCTTCCTCTGAAATATAAACTACATATTGAAGCCATGTAATAAAATACAGAAAGAATATCTGAATTATTTTTTCCCAGAATTTAAAATGCTAATCTGGAGGACCGAAGAAATTGAATTCTTCATTGGTTTCTACAGAAAATCAATTTTCCCACCCTCAAAGGATTCTTACACCATAGATTAACTTATTTGGTCCCAACTACATTTGAAACTGCATTATAAGGTCAGTGTAGACTCATATCATGCAGTTAAACTGTATTTTGAAACTGTATTATACAACAGTGTAGATGGGGCCTTTGTCTCTTCCAGTTTCCACAAATTATCTATTTCCCAGTGATAAACCTGAAATAGAGGCCCAGTTCATAGTGTAGCAGCAAATTGGGAGTTATGGAACTCCAAGTGGCAAGGTACCTCTTACCAAAATGGCGGCATGGACGTGCGGGCGCAGGGATGAGGAAATCACGCAACAACTTCACTGCTCAACGTGAAATCAAAGAGATTTATTGATAACACCAGCTGGTGGGGTTGCCCACAGAACAAGCTGCGATAAGGGGCAAACGGCCCCGGTCATCCTTAACACAAAGCTTTTATACCCATCATGGTGGCATCCACAAAAGCCAGCCCTTCTTCACAAACATTTCACAAACATCATTGGCTGGTGTTACAGATCATTTCATTTATCCAATAAAACATAACATTTCCATTTGCATCACATCTTAATCCCCTCCTATGTGTTAGAACAATGAACATTTCTATGTTAGCCTTTCTCACAGTGCACTATCAGTGGCTGGGTCTCTTGTGTTCCCAGTTTGCAACATTTGGCTTCTGCAGACTCCTTGCCAGCAACGGAGGGGGCCAAACTCTCTGCTCATGTGCAGTTCTTACCCTTTTGGCATTAAGGTAAACAAACCCCATGCTTTGCACTGCTGGACCAATCTAAGCCTACGTTATCTCACGCTAGGCACGGGATGTACTTTGGCAAATCACAACATTGATTTGAAGCACCAATCACAGTGTTACATTCACGGAACCTGTGCCTGCCTGATTCTTGGCACAGAAACCCACTTTTCTAAGCTCTACACGTGTGCAGCACCACTCTGACTGTACGCCTGTTGGAAAAGTACCAAAACCGCTTTATTCCAGAATTTTTCTTTTTTGTGGGTAATTCAGCACCTGCAATTACCTACACACATGTCTGGAACCCCTCAAGAGGACCAATTCACTCTCCAATCTCTCTTGATCATGGTTTGCACAGTTCTGACTGCATGCACACTTTTCACTGCATCTGCGGATTTCTGCATTGCAAAAGCACAACATTTCAGCATTAACGGTAGGCAGCACAGGACAATCAGTACAGAACATATAACAACTATGATTATCATCACAAGTGAGCGTAGCCACTGAAAATTCGGAAGCCAGCTCATCAGATAGCTCCAGAAATCACCTGGGGCTTCATAAGTCTTCTGCACTTCTCTAGCAACACCCTGAATCTTGACCAGGTCAAGTTCAATGTCACGAGACTTATTTATGAAATGACAACAGGTTGTGTTTAACCACACACAGAGGCCGCCTTGCTTGGACAGAAGATAGTCCAAAGCTAATCTCTGTTGCATCGCAATTCTTGCCAGGGAATCTACCTCTACCTGCAAAGAGGACATCCCTTCCAGAGTATCATTGGCCAAAGATTCCAAGCCATATGATAAAACACGCAGTTGTTTAACATTCCAAGCCACACCCACTTGGGGGGCCATAATTGCTGCAAACCTCTGAGCTTCAGTAAGAAAAGTCTTATCAGGATCATACCCATAACGCTTCACCTCCTCAGGTGAACGGCTTCTGGACATGCATGTACAAGTTAGTAACAGGTGTCATTTTGGGGAGCACTCTCAAACCCCCAGGCCGCAGTGTGCCAAGGGTGCAAACTCCATTCCAAGCCACAGGAAGCACTGGCCCCGCCCACTGTCGGCAGATCCAAACAACACCAACAGGAAGTCCAGTCGCACGGAGCCCTGTGTGTCTGGCTGGCAAATTCTGGCCCAAGTTCACTATAGCATTCTCATGATGATTTCCAAACAATATGTGAGTGCAATTTGAAATCTCCCATCCCTAAGTCCAAACACCTTTCTTCTT